>RXOD01005876.1:0-12172 GCA_005223375.1 Amoebophrya sp. AT5.2
TCATACCAGACCAACTACCAGACGAACCACAAGACCGCCACCACCAGAACAATGGCCAGGAAAATGGGTTGACCCCCCCCTTAACGACTTCGCCACCGAGTCCTCGGTGACCAGTTTGGACAACCCGAAGTCCGCGACCTTCACGTCGAAGTAGGTGGTCAGCTTCCCGTTCTCCTTCACGGAAACCTCCTTTCCGACCAGGATGTTCTCCGGTTTCAGGTCCCGGTGGATCACGTGCGCGGCGTGCATGTAGGCGATGGCCTCGATGAGCGGTTGAAACACGTACTTGGCCTCCACCTCCGCAAGCCCCTTGCGCTCCGCAATCTTGTCAAACAAGTCGCCGTTGGACACATACTCCATCACCAGGTACACATGCTTGGCGTCGCGGAGAGTCTCGATCAAGTTCACCTGTGTGTTGTTCGTTCATCCGTGCGCTTCATCCGATTTTTGCAGTGATATCATGATCATGATGCTGCGACTACTACAACAAACATATACGCACAAGTCTCCTAAGGACCAATGAATCCCTGGTCAACGGCTGCCGATTGAAGTCCATACTCGATCCATCGATCCATCACAACTGAGTTGAACTCCGACGTTAACGATCACCATCAAGCTCAATTTTCAAAACAAGCGAACAAATCCAAAGTACGATTTTCGGATGGTGCAAGTTCTGCAGGATCTGCGCTTCCTGCAGCAGGTGCGCGACCTGGGTTTCGCGCTCCGTCTCGTCCAAAACGCGTCTGTGTTCCACCACCTTCACTGCGTACGGGGTTTCGGTGTTCACGTCAGACTTCTTCCTGCACTTGAACACGCGCGCTTGCATCCCGCCGCCCAACTCCTCCAGCAGGACATAGGGGTATGCCGGATCCCCGAACGTGTGCACCTTCAGCGCCGAACCAGAAGCACGAGGGTCCATCTTCGCGAAGTCGTGGCTCACCTTGTGGCTGGTGTGAGGGGCTGTACGTAGGTACTAGCTTGGTGCCCGGGGGTAGAGCATGCAGCTTGATTTTTAGCGCGCACCAAAAATCCAGCCCAATTGGACTGGAAGGATGGAGCAGCAGCAGAGAGAACGTAATAAACCTCCGACACAAAGGTTTAAAACGCACACAGTGCCGTAATACCGTACTAGTGTAGTCCACAAGGAGTTGCAGCAAAATGAATCAATTATAGATGCGATGTAGTTGGAAATTGGTGGTAAAAACCACTGCGACGCCGACGTCCCATCAGATGGACTTCGTTGTTGTATCTTCTTTTCTTGTTCTACTTGGACCACGTGCACAAAATGTGGGCGTGGACCACTTACGATGTTGTGAGAAGTCAGATGCTGTAGTAAATCAAAACTTATTTTAAAAATACCACTTTTCGTGTGGCCAATGCAATCGGCTCGTAACCAACGAGAATGAATGAATGTTGATCAAGCGATGATAAAAACGAACCACGTCCTCCAGGGCAAGAGAGTGCAAGAAGGTCTGATCTTACGGTAACTTGTAAGTAGACTTACTCGAACACGCCAGAGCTTCTCCTACTGAACGGCTCGACAACCGATCGGAGGGGCAGTAGCGAACACCGCTCTTGGTTGTCGCGCCAGCGCAAGGGTCGGCCGCATCGCCTCTGTTTACGTAGGTATCGGTGAATTGATCTTCTTGGAAATAAAAGTAAATGGGAGTGCAAACGGAGAGTTGCTCATCAAGGTCTTCAGGGCGGCTGCCTCGCGGCCGCGGCGCGGGAGTACTTAAAGCCCAAGCCCCGAGCACGACGCGAGCGCGCCTGGCTTACTCACGTACGTAGGTTTTCCCGGCACCAGACAGCAGAACAACTTGTGCTTGTTGCGTTGTCGAATGTTGTCGAACCGAAGTCCATGTCCAAGACCATAGACCAAGTTGGAATACGTTCGGTTCCGGTTCCCGTTGTACTTGTATGTTGCCAAATGAGAATGAGTTGTGCTTGTTATCATTGGCGAGGGCGAGTACTTATTCACAGTCAGTTGTCCTCGCCGCACGTGCTAAAGCAAGGAACGAACCAGTGGAGTTCCTTTCAGAACAAGAATTTTTCTTCAACAACCGTCCTCCAAGCTGCACGGCTTCGGCTCCGCGTCCGCGTCGGAGCTAGAGCTTTACACGGTCCTTTCGGCGGAACCCGCGGTCGTACTTGATTCCGTGTCCTCCTCAGGCGGGCCTTCGGCTTGTGGCGCGGTAATTCCGAGCTCCTCGTACGATTTGGTTTGCAGGCGGGATCCCTCCTCCTGCCACTGGAGAATGCGCATTCTAATCTGCTCTGCTGCGTCGGGCGAGCATGGCTGCGGTTTTGTTTTCATTTTCGTACTCGTACATGATCTCTTCTCGAATGAGAAGACAGAGAAATAACCCAAACCCTTACGCTTTATCTGTCCTCATCCTGCTCATCGTCCGGTTCGTTCGTGTTCCTGTCGCCGGTTACGTTTCTATTTAGCGGTGGACGTGTATCCATCTATTTTTTTACTTAGAAACTCCACACGACTACATCTTCATTCAAGTACCGGGTCGTATGCCAGCATTTTCCAATCCACGTCTCCTCTCACCGGCAGGAAGAGTCGCTGGAGCCAATTTCTCCCCAGTACTTGCTTGAAGTTCGTCCAGGAGCTACGCATGTCGTAGAAATGCGGACCGATTGGGCAGAAGACCTGGTCGGAAATCTCCACATATTCGTTCAGCTGGGGAAGATTGTACTCAAGCGCCGTTACGTTCACCGTCGCGAAGTAGACCGCCGGGCCGCCACAAGAGGTCACGATGAGAAAGAAAATCACTTCGAGAACTGTCGTCGGTTTCGGTTTAGGCATGCAGCTTTTCTCAAACTCCTCATGGTCCTGGTCGACGTACCACTTATTTCTTACAACAGTGACCATACACTTACAAGAATCAGCAATAGAGTACTTCTCTGAGTATCAAACAATCTATCGATAAAAAAGGACAGAGTACCGCAGAAGATGATGACGTCCAACCCGACGAACTGCACCATGGCCATGGCTATTGCGTAGAGCTCCGTGGCCAAGAACATTGGGTTCAGTGCGGTCAGCATCGAAAACGAGTTCGGCGACGTCGCCCACTTCTGCGAGACCTCCATCAGAATCCTCTGAAAGCTCTCGGCGTTCTGCCTTAGCGCGAGCTGGATAACGACGACAGCGTGGAGGGCGCCCCACAGCAGGGCGACCATGGCGAAGCAGTACATCAACACGAAGTGCCCGTGGTTGTTCACCTGTCGTGTTCTTGTGCTATAAAGCATGGTGGAAGCAAGCGGACAAGATGTTCTCGCTCGCTCGACGACAAGAACGACGTCCACGTCGGTCGAGAAAAAGAAAATTATATTTAAGGTCGTTCTTTTTTTAGAACAAGCATAGGCATAGCGATAGGTACCGCGATCACGTTCCCTGTGAATGGGCAGTAGTGGTCCATGCGTAGCACGCACTTTCCTGTGATGCTGTCGTGGTGCGACCGCGGCGGCTTCCACACTTGGCACTTTTCGCAGAACCGCGGCGCGTACCACAAATCGAGCGGGCGCTCGTCCTTCTGTGCTTTTTCTTTCCTCTGGGCCACTGGGTTCTTTGCCTCGAGTTCGGCGTCCATGCGGATCTCGTCGGATTTTGTTTTTGATGTGCCTTTGTTCGTGTCTGCGTTTTTTCCAGCACCCTTCGAGTCTTCATCTGCAACCGCGAGCTTGTACTTGCCGCGACGGGGGTTGGGCGGCGGAATGTACTGGTCGGCGACGTAACCGGGCTCCAGGATGGAAGCCATCACGAAGTTGTAGATTATCTGTGCGATCGGTGTTGGGTGTAGGGCGAGTAGGCGACCGATGCGACTGCTATCAGTAAATGTTGATGACGAGAAGAAGAAAACAAAGGAAGAATCGAATGTACCAGTCCGCAGAGCCAGAGCGTCACGACGAAGTTACCGTAGTACGCGAGGCCGCCGACCTCGAAGCCCATCTTCCGCATCATACTGTCTAACGCCAGGATTCCGGCTATTGGTGTGGAGCTCACCAGTGACCACGGGAGGATCTTGAACGACCAGTGCCGCGTCCAACGTATGCACCATGGCAGCTGCTTTTTCTTCCCGCCCCTTCCGTGCGCGCCGCCCTTTGTAGTTGGCCCGCCGCCGTCGTCCTGTCGCCCTATACCGAACGAGCTTCCACCGCCGCACCCCGAGCTCACTTCGGTGTTGTCCACGCGCTTCTGCGTGCGGAAAGAATTGGTGTCGTCGTAGTTCTGTTTCGGTGCGGGCGGTTTTCCACGCCGCTGCATGGTGGTCATTTCGATTTCGTCCCCCCCGCCCATACCGCTCGCCTGGGGCGGCGCCATGATGGTCTGAGACGGCGGCGCCGTGCTGCTCTGCGAGTTGCCGAAAGTCTCCATCCTGCTGTCGCTCTGCAGTTTCGGCTCTGTCTTGGCGAACGTGAAGGGGGCTCGGGAGTAATTTACCTTTGCCGGCGAAGTAGTCCAACGAACGATGTATTAGCAGGCGAAGGTGGTCATTGTCATAGTCATTCTCAGTTGTCTGGAAATCATAAACCGCAAAAATCAGAGTCCAAGAGGCGGGGAATGGGAAAGCAACCGCGAAATAATTCTTTCCAAAGCGGACCTACACTTACTTCTTTCTGCTACAACGTAGTGCACGACATTCAAACGGAAGCGTCCGTCGAAACAACCCGAATCCGAATAAATCAAAAAATCAAGAACGCGCCCTGCTAGTAGCTGTAGCATGCGATAAGACCACTCGAATCGATTTTGATTTCCTCAAACAATGACTCACGCGAACGAGCTGCGCAACAGAAAATCGAGAAGATCGCTCGTGACATTTTTATTTGATCTTTCAATCAAATTTAGCAGATCAAGATCGATGTTGAGGTCGCGTACACTTCACGTCATCCACACGACAAATTTTGGTCATGAGTTTGAGCTTCAGTCAAACGACCTCGCCCTCGGGCTCTGAATCCGTACCAGAACATCCACGAACTGTTCGAGATCACGCGTCCCGGAATCTATTTCTACGCCACCCTCTATCAAGAATGCACTAAATTTGAATTGTGATCCAGGTCGTGATGCAGATCACTCACGCAAGAATTGTCTTGTTTCATTCTACAAAATCAAAATGTTGTACTTGTACGTAGTACCCTTTTTTACACACTCTCGGCGACGTAACAACGTTCGTCGGAAAGGAAACGCGTATGGCTGTGCCCCGCTAGGCCTCACCTGAAAGAGAGGAAGTCAAAAATCAAGGGCGACAGCAACCGATCAGGAGTGTGACCACGAGTGACCCTGCAGGCGACACGTGATCTCTACCTAGTTTTCTGCTGCTGCTGTCCGTTGTTCTTGTTTTGATTGAATCCAACGACTTAATCGAGGCAACGCCCATCAAGGAGATCTTCTTCAAAAACTATTTTTTTGACTTGAATTAAATTTACTTCTCCCGCTTTTGTCAGTGCATCAAGAGCTTCGCTGAAATTGAACAATAATTCACCGCCTTAGATTGCAGCGTCAGCTCAAGGTTTCCGTTTTCCCAATTAGGTCCAGGAATAGGACGGCGCCCTCGGCGCCAGTTAGCGTCGCGTGGCACACGTTCATTGTGAACTTGCTGCGCAGCACAACGTTGCCCTTCGCGTCTAATCTTTCCTGCGTTCTCCCCACGCCCAAAATCGCGGTAGTACCCCGGGGGAGAGTCGGGTTCACTTCTTCCGGGGCGCTCTTGCCGAGCGTCGTCAGCACGTAGCAAACCGTAGAGAGGTCCTGGTCGGCCAGGGATAGCTTGCTACCCTTGGCCTTCAACGCCTGAATGTCGTCGGAGATCTCGCGCACGGTTTTCTTGTTCACTTCCCTGAGAAGCGCGACGCGGAGCTGGTTGTCCACCGTGATGGCCAGACCTGGTGGGTGTTGGTTCGTGGGTTGGCGAATCTACATCATCTACCGTAGAACGTACGAATCTTCACCAACATCACCACGCATGTGTTCTTGTTTCTTCAGCACTGCGAAGGAATGCAATGCACCACCACAGAAGCAAGTACCTAAATCTACTTTTTGTCCCTCGTTGAAGTCGAGAAAGGCGTCTCTGCTCTCGTTTAGTTTTCGGTTCAATTTCGTTGCGGCGATTGCGTCTGCAAACAGCTTCGCCATGACCGTGGTTGGCGAGACGCCCTGTTCCTTACTCTTTTGCAGCACTGACGTGAACGGTACTTTCTCGGAAACGCCGAATATCAAGCTGTCTGTCGGCCGAACCGTCATGTTGCTCACCATCGCTCGCTGCATCGTCGTCAGTGGCTGCAAGACGGGAGAAGCGGCAGGTGGGGCGTCTCCTGGGGCTGGGGCTGCTCCCGCAGCCGGAGCTTCTACTACTGCTGCTGCTGCCCCTCCCCCTGCCTGAGCGCCACCCGCGCTTGACGGAGAGGGCGTGATCGTGCAGATCTTTGTATCTTCCGTCACATTTATTTCCGCGAGCTCTGCCACGTGAAACGCCTCCACAACGCCGTCGTACGGGGCAACGATTTCGATCGTCGCTTTGTCCGTTTCCAGTTCGGCGACGGCCTCGTCGGCCGCGACCGCCTCGCCGGGCTTCTTCAAAAATTTTATCAGAGCGTTTTCCGCCTCGATCGGGGCCGTCACCGGCTCGACATCGGCTGCGTCCTGGGGTGTTGCAGATGCTCCCGTTGAGGACGTTGGTGTTGAAGACGCTGTCGATGTGGGTGAAGTTGACGCTGAGGTTGCCTCGGTAGTTCCTGCCAACCCCAGTTCCTGAAGTGACTGAACCAAATGGTCACTATTGAGCAGCATCTTTCCCAGCCCGTAAGGCACAAACGACGGCTCAGTCGTGCACTCCGAGAACGAAAGCGCTGTTTTCGCTTCCGGCGTCAGCTTTCGGCGAAGCGCAGCGGCAACAGGCGCCAGAATAGCGGCATTCGGGTTTGGGTCTACAAGCAGAACGTCGTGCTTGCTCCCCGCGGACGCAGCTGCTGCCTCGTTGAAGTGTCTGGCCAGTGCGTTTGGCGCGTACGCGTACGACAGCACGAAAAGGTTGCACTCTACATTCGCCGCCGCGTTTTTCATTTGGTCTTGCAGCGTTTTGGCGACCCATTTACTGTCCGGCCCCCAGGTCACGACGGAGAGCTTCCTCGTGCAGCTTCCCCCGACATCACTGCCGCCGTCCCCACCCGCACTGATTCTCACCCTGAGGACGTCCTGGCAGGTGATTCCCCGCTCGGACTCGATCATCTCTCTCTCCTCATCACCAACGTCCGCCAACGGTATCTTTCCGTGCAGCAGACCAAAAGCCGCCGTCGGCGCGAAGCACACGACCATCCTCCCCACGTCGTGCAGTTTGACCATCGCGGGGAGCATGCACTCGAACAGGTTCATGTCGATTGGCAACGCGCAGATCGTGTTCGCGTCTCCCGTGTACGAGCTGTATTCTGGTGTGTTGTGGTGCTCGCCGACCCGCGCGAGGATGATATCCCGCGTCTCCGTAGAAGTTCCTCCCCCAGCACTCGTCCCACCACCTCCTTCAGGATAATTCATCACCTTCTCCACCTCGCGCATCGCCAGACTGCCCCCGTCCATGATGTAGATGAAGTTCGCGAGTTCGCCCGTGTCGTACATGCGGAAAGCGGCGTACTTGATGTGGTCGCGCGCGTGCTCGTTGAAAATGGTGTGCGGGCCCTTCACGATCACCACGTTCTTTTCCGGCAGCGTCGTCCGCAAACCCGCGCCCACCTGCGCAACCTGCGCCTCGTTCGGAAGCAGCGCATGGAAGTTCCTTCCCAAATATTTCGCCTCGACGTTGTTCAACTCGCCGTAGACGCCGCCGCGGGTGTCGTTCGTGTTCGGCGTGTGGTTCTCCTGGTGCACGTAGCGCGCCTCCCGGTTTTCGGCTTCGCACCGCGAAAAGAGGCGGTTCAGCGCCTGCGCATACACCTCCGCGCCGAGGCCGGCGAACTTCTTCGTCTTTTTCTTATCCCCCAAAGCTGCGACCCCGCCCGCGGCACCTCCGCCTTTCCCTGTGAGGTAGGATGCGTCCAGGTCCAGCACATACCCTCCGTCCTCCGCATCCGTTTTCTCAATGCCGAGTGTGGACAGCCGCAGGATCTGCTCGTTGCTCAGCTGCGAGTTTCCGTGCATCGCTCTTTCCACAGCACTGTCGATGTTCTCAGAAATTGACGCGAGCTCCTGCGCGAGCGCCTCGCCCGAGGTGCCGAGGTCGGCGGCGGTGGTCACTTGGTTGAAGATAGAGGCCTTGAACGTGTCGAATTGGTACAACAGGAAGGGATCTGCCCCAGGGTGCCCGTCAGACGCATGCCCGAGAGGCCGGAAGGGGTAGGAGGAAATGCAATACGTTGGCTTCCTGCGAGTGCGATGGGAGTATATCATGCTGTGCTTGTTGGAAGAGCTTATGGCCGATCTTCTAGTACTTCTCTAAATTATTTTTTTACGACGTGCTTACTTTGGATTTTTTTTCTGCATCGATTGGTGCACGAAAACATGTGAGATGTTGAAGATATTGGTCGTGCTGCACGGCGAAAGTCTCATTTTAGTTGTACCCGGTCTCCAGGACATCGTCCACACATTTTCGGATCGCCTCCAGCCCTCCCGCCACGTCTTCTGCTTGCGTGACCCTTCCCGGCGTCATCAGGTCTCCGAAGGATTCGAACCGGTCCACTATTCTCTGCACCGCCACCTCCGGGTCTTCCTCGAAGGAGAGGCGGGAGCTAATGGAGGAGTTGTTCGCGTTGACCAGGAAGATAAGTGGCATCCGGAAGCCGCGCTCGCGTGCTTCAATGATGTGCTGAAACGCATGGACGGAGCCATCGGTGAACGCGCCCGTGTCCCCGTAGTTCACGACAGTCACGGGGGGGTCGGAAACACCCTCGGCGCCCATGGCGTACAGCCGCGCGGCCTGGAATTCGGTCTCGCGCCTGAGAAATTATAAATCTGATCGCGATCTTCAAGGTGGATGGAGGTTGGAGAGCAGCGTTTCGAGTGAAGCGTAAAATCATGACGCATGGTCATCAAATCGCCCTGGTTCTTGTCGTCACTCATCCATTGCATTTTCCTTTACCCATCGCTCCTCTTCAGGAGGTACAGTTCCCGACCATGAGCCCGAATTTTATATTCCAATCTAAAAGTTGTACCCTAGATCGTTGCTTCCGGTGACCACGTGTGCTCCCTGCGGATAGAACACGCGCACCAGCGGGTTGAAGACCAGTGGGTCCTTTTCGAACCCCCCGCTCCAGTACTGGAGGAAGAAGGCCTTTGCGATCGCCTCGTTCCGCTCCTCCTCGGAGTACCCCATGCGCGCTAGCTCTTCCACCAGTATTGGCGAGCGGTAGTAGTTCGCGAACAAAAAGTCCTCGTCGCGGTAGAAGGTCGGCGTTCTGTAGAAAGGGCTCCCTTTCATCGCGTCGAACTTGAGTTTTCTACTGATGTCTCGTTTATTTTCATCATCTCCGGCGCGTGGTCCTCCTGCTCCACCTCTTCGGGCGAGCACGTAGTTGGTAAGGCCGGCAAACATGTGGCTGTACACCGCGCTGCCCGTCGTTGGCAGCGCCAGCGCCGACTTCGCGAAGTTGGCCGATACGGGCTTCGAGAACGCGACGTTCGTAAAAATCGTCTTGCGGTGGTACTCCCGCTCCTCCTGCGTCAGAATTTTGCCGATGCGGGCCCGCTGGTCGTTGCTGTCGATGTTGACGCTTCGCGCCGCGGAGGACGGCGGGGAGGAGGTGGCCAGAGTACTATTGTTGAGGGACGAGCTCCCTGCGGTCACAGTCCCCATTGTGCGGAAGTCGTGCTTCAACCCCTCCATGAGCTGATTAAAGAACTCAGGAGGCTTTCGGATCATCTTCAAGAAGGTTGCCTCATCCCCGTACCGCAGGTAATTTTCGCCACCAGCGGAGGAGGAAGAAGCGGCCTCCGCTGTTGATGACGAAATAGATGATGAAGATGATCCACCCGCGGATGATGCATGAGTTGAAGTAGGACCATCTCCTGACGAGGATGACGAGGACGAAGCCGAAGGGGCGTCCCCGCCGCTAGCTCCACCTCCGCCGTCAGCCGCTCCCGCTGCCTTGGAGGATCTAGTACTTCCCGCTGATGCCGCCGAAAAATGCCGCACCATAGGACCACATCCTGCAACCCCCGAGGCACGAAGTGGCTTCCTCGGATGAAGCCCTCCGTCCGGTTGAAGATACGTCTGCGGCCGCGCGTCTGCATGATACGTGCTCGACGAGAGGAGGTTTTCTCTCGACGTTTGAACCAGCTGGTGCCGCCGGCGCAGAGTTCCCGTTCCTTGTCGTGCCTTCGACCCCCACATTGCGTTTATTGCGGCTCGTCGCGAATGCTGGGTATCTCTTCTTACGTGTGGAACGCGCCGAGGCCAGCTGCGAGTTTTCTACCAAGCCTTGGCGACTAAGTATTTGATTTTTTGGAACTGGTGCGATAGCTGCGATTGGCATAAATATTAATATTTATACTAATAAGTAGATGATACTGTTACTACTACTAGTACTACTACTAGGCGTCTACTCCGTCGCGCTCCGTGGGTTCTGGCTGCGCACACTCCCAGTGCTGCTGCTGCCATTCCTCCTCTCGTTTCGCTAACAACACGCCGCATCCGCAACCTACATGGCTTCGCTCGCATTCATCTGATAAAGATAAGAATAAGGATTAATATATGCACTCACGACGGCAGTTTCTCGTTCAGTTCTTCTCTCTGATGAACAGCTAATTTTTCCAGAGGCATTTACACTTTTTCCTTTGGCTTTGTTTCGGTTTCGTCTGAGTCTGTGCAACCTAAGTAAAAAATATTAGAGGTACTTCCACCTCTCCTCGATGAAATTTCGACAAAGACTACAAAGCTAAACGAACTCGAAAATTAAGCACATTCACCAGTTTCTTGTGGCTGAGAGGGACCGCCTTCCCTGCCGGCGCTCCTGCTGCCGCAGCCAGTGCCCGGGAGCGGGACAGCGTACTGGTACTACTACTAACATCCGTGTCCCGACCGCCTGCAAACAAGCAAGCTGTGCGTGTGAGGTGTACCCGCATGCCAGATAAAAGAACGGCTGTATGCTCACTTACAAAAAAAAAACAAACTAACAATAAAGTGCCGATCGCGCTATGATTTTTTTTTTCTTTTTTGTTTAGCGAGAGGTCGTGCATACACATGCTATAGTGAAGAACTTACTGAAGAGGATGATCCGAAGAACATCTAATCTTCAGAAAGGTCGAAGAGCTAATACAAATATTTTTTTTAAACATTTTACTTTGGCAATGATAGTACTGACGACCCGACGCTTTCGCTGTACTTCTTCTACAGAAAGAAATTATAAATCAAGAACACGCCACAATTTTAATTATACCATTACCATAGATACCATACCATGACGCACAACTAGAAGTAAAACTAACTCTAAGTCTGACTACGATACGACAATATCACCATCCTTCTTGCCACTTTCTCAGCGATGGGAGAGTCGATCGACGCGGCGGCCCCGAGTGTCGCCGCCGCGGTCGGTCGTTGTCGGTTCTTCTAGCTTGGTAGGTTTACCGTTGGTTGAACTACCCGCTACTTGCGCGCTGCTTTATTTGTTCCCCGCCCCTCGTAACAAGTCTCTACGGCATCGCGTACCCCTAGTAGCGTAGTGCGGTGGGCCGCGGCCACGTTGTCCGTGTCCCGTGCCATAGATAGGACACCATAGACACGTTGGGACATTTCACATCCGCATACTTTTCCTTGTTTCAGCCGTCGTCTTAGGGTTGCTGGTCGCGTCCACTTGGACTTGGTGGGACCCTTACGACTTATTTTTGTTCTTTATCGGACGAGCCTAGTGCGCTCGCTTAATAATCCGTGCGAGTGTGCGTTTTACTAGTCCGTCGTTGGCATTTTCCTTTTCTTCTCGTTGAACGATGAGCCTCCCGCTGTTGTAAGAGTTGTGGGCGCTCCCTAGCTGAATCCGCGTTGGGGTTGGCTTTCCCTTTCGTTGAGTTCGTCGTTGTTTATAAGAATACCACCACCAAGCGCAGATCCCGATGTTTGTAGAACTAGATTTTTTTTTTTTTTTTGTAGATCCGAGCTTACCCCCTATAAGCTGGCTCGGAAGGTCACCCACGACGCAACTCTTCCCCAGGGTGCCGACCTGGAGAAAAGAGCTATACCAGCTC
>RXOD01005877.1:0-12167 GCA_005223375.1 Amoebophrya sp. AT5.2
CCCGCAAACGGCTCCAAAGCCCATCCATTCACATGTAAGAGTTACACGGTCCATGTAACTATTAATAATCACTGTATATATAGGTAGAGGAGAGAATTGAGAATCTGTATTTAAGGTACCTCATTCTGTTCGCGGTTTCGTTCACAGTTCCAGAAAGGTGGTCCTTCTTTTTGTTCTCCCAGTCGTACTTACAGCCAAACCTCCCGAAAGTCCGCTGCGGCCCCTTCCCAAAACGCTGACCTGGCGGCGCGACGTAGTGCAATCAAAGAATTTGATTCAACGTAGTGGGAATGGGAATGGGTGTGGTGGCCCTTCTCGTACAACTAGCTTGCAAACTTAAACTTATATTCGTTTGTGATCTACTACCAAGCGACCCTCGGAACGAATCCCAATCCGCTCTTGGATCCAAGTACTTCTACCTTCGCCATCGAAGAACGAGAGTCAGAAAAGCCAGAACGGATCGATCGATCGATATGACCCCAAAAACAAAGGTGAAGCGTCTGAATTGTGAATCGCACCTGTCTCCAGGTTGAGCGTGGATTTCGTTACGTCGTAGATGGCTCCTGGTGTCCAGTCGGGAATGACGCCCTTCGAGGCTTCCTTTGAGATGAAGACCTTCTTCCTGTGCTCGCGGGTACATTTCGAGAGGGAGACATGCGGAGCGTTGGCCTTCTGCGATTTCGCCTGGTTGCCGATGGCTTCTGGGCAAAACCGCTTCACGGGGATCTCCCCTTCCGGAGCTTTCGGCATTCTTTTTAACTATGCCGCAAGACCAGGAACAGAGGTCTCCACCTATACCGCAATCAGTTGTGTCGAGCTCGAGGCCACTGTTCTTTGCGAATCACGAGAGGAGTTTCCGGTACTTGTTCGGCAACACAAAAGCGGGGAATCTTGTTCACGACCCGCAAAACTAACCTCGAACGATGCCCCCTCGTCGATTTTCCAACGTCGAACTAGTGCCCTCTGAACCCTCCGCGATCGTTCTCGAGCCTCACTCCAATTCGATCTTTAGCGCAGCGTCGATTGGAAAACGACCTCCCCCGACCTGGGGTTCTTTGCACTCCGATTCGCGCAAGGACGCGAAACTCAGAATCAATCTCCACGCGACAACTCGCTTCTTGGTTATAATTTTGACAAAATGTTGGTCGCGCGTGTTTCTGGTCTTAGCCCCTCCGCCGGAAGAAGCAGCTGCGGTTCATCCTTCGTGCCACTCGTCTAGGGCTTCTGCGACATTCGCCCACGCAATCCGGGCGCAAGCATCTGGTGCCAACTGATGAAAGTGATCCAAACTGGCTATTAGTCTAAACTCTGAAAGTGAAAACTGCTTTGACTCTGCTTTAGCTTTGACTGAGATGGAATCGGTGACTTTTGTGCTGCTGGGTTTTTGCGACATCCAGATCGACCCTCACCCTGGAGAAGAGGGAGACGCCGCTGAAGGTTATGAATTCGTTCCCAGAGGGACGAAAGGAGCCACTTTATGTTCATGCCGGCACGAAGCCCAGCTCTTCGATAGGCACGCCGTGTGCCGCCAGCTTGGACTCGTATGTGCGCGTCATCGTCTGGTGCCCATCCCGTATTCTTTGGAGCTGTGTTGATACGAAGCGACATCGATGGTGGATGAAACTACTCAACTTCTCAACAAAACTTCTTGCAGCATCAGATGAAGCAGCAGCACCTATCAGAAACAGAAACTCAATCTCAAATCCTAAGCTATACCTCTGTGTGCAATGCCGCTATGTGCTCGTTCTTCTCCCGTACGAGCTCTTCCATTTTTGACGCGACGCCGGGCTGTCCCTGTGCTGACGCAACCAACTCAGATACCTGTGCGAATCAACAAGAATGGTTCTCCTCCTCCCTTGCCGCGAGGATGGATTAAAAAGAAAGTAGTAAAGTATAGTAAGTATTAAATTTGAGATTTTTTTTTTTTTTTTTAGGATTATTCGATTTTTAGGGGTGCGGCCCCCAAATCTCCCCCGCCTCTGTCACTATATGTCACAGTAATCTGCGGTGACTTGCGGGAGATGCGAGACATGCAGCGATCCGGCTCTTTCCTATTTGGAGCTAGTTCCCTGCGACAGTGAGCTCAACTTCGTCATCTAAACACCAAGGGCATACACCCAGGCGAAAGACCGCCTTTGATTTTGAGACCGCCTTTGATTTTTTTTTAAGTATTAAATTTGAGATGAACATGCATGATGCTCCTTCATGCTTTCCATCCTTTTGTTGCTGCTTACTTACCTCTGCGTCGGTGATTTCCAGCTGCTCGCCGAGCGTGGACATCTTCTTCTCGAGAAAGAGGTTTTTGAGGCCCGTCCTTTCCTGCACCTTGTAGATGCAGTCGGAGAACTTCTTGTACAAGTCATCTCGCTCTTTGCTCACGCGTTCCGTCTGCTGCAGCAGGACCTGTGGTTGTGGAGCGATCCATAAGTACTCCCTTCCAAGAGCAATACTCAGTCTTAGACCGTGGAAATGACCAAGTAGACCATCAAACGACATAAACCGCGATAGCATTGGATAGATGAGTACCTCACTCTGGA
Source organism: Amoebophrya sp. AT5.2 (assembly GCA_005223375.1). Classification (NCBI taxonomy): domain Eukaryota; class Dinophyceae; order Syndiniales; family Amoebophryaceae; genus Amoebophrya; species Amoebophrya sp. AT5.2. Next base: position 2,538 of record RXOD01005877.1, read on the forward strand.
ACGCCCTTGTACTTAATTGCGCCTCTTGCTCCTTTATCTTTGCCTTGACGTTTGCGAGCCGTTTCTTGTCCTGCGCGTACAGCTGGGCTTCTTCCTGAAGCCGGTCTACGTCTTGCTGCGCCTTCTTCAAGGGCTCGGCGAGCTGTTTGTTCTTTTGCTGCAAATCGTACATCTGCTTGGCGTCGGAAGACTCCCGCTTCTTCAGCTCGGCGTGCTCCTCCTTCAGCCTGGATTCGAAAAAGTCGATTTGTGGGAGTGGCAACGTAGAGGACTGACGATGGTGTATGTATGAAAGCTATGAAAGCAAGTAAGATGAAGATCTTCCTGCTGATTATAAATGAGTACCTACGCCTACCTTTTGATGATCTCCCTGCCAATAAATGACTACCTTTTGATGAGCTCGAGGTTGCTGCTGGTGATGTCCCCGTAGTAGAGTTTGATTTCGTGGAAGTCCTTTGCGTTTTGGGCCATGCAGCGCGCGATGTGAGTGTTCGAAGCGTCCTCGAGCGCGGTCTTTTCCTCGGTGCGGTGCTTCTCCATTTCGTCGCGGACCAGCTTCATCTTCTGCGCCGCGTGGGCCTGGAGGTCCCGCGCCTTGGCGTCGAACTCCAAACGCAACTGCTGGATCTTGCCGTCCTGCTCCAGCTTCAGATTCCCTGCGAAGAAGTGGTGGTCGTTGTTGTAGTTTATGCATAGATTAATGGCAACAGAAGGTGCTTGCTTCCAACAGGAGATGGAGGCGCTTCTAAGGGTACTTACGTATGTATTCTTCGACTTGCACTTCCTGGGTGCGCATCTCCTTCTTTATGACGCCCCTGTCCTTGCGCACCTCCGCCTCAGCGAGGCGGTGCCGGTCTTCCTGCACCTTCAGCTTGTACTCATTCTGCTGCTTCACCTCCACTACCTCGTCCTGTTCGTGATACCTGAAGCAGTTTTTTTCTCAGAATTTCTCATAAATATTTTTTATGTGCTTCTCATGAAGAAGTATAGTTGTACGCAGAATGAGGCTAGCCGCCGGTTTAGCTGAAAGGTGTGGGAGTAGTGTAGTACTTCCTCATCAACCAAGTGAGGCAGGTACAGGTAGTATAAAAAAATATTAGAGTACCTCAGGTGCTTTAATCTCTGTTGGAACATCTTCAATTCGATTTGGTGTCTCTCCTCCTGATCCTGCAGCTGGCGCTCCTGGTTTCTCAACTCCGCCTGCTTCTCCGCCAGCGTCTTCTTCTCTACTATCCAGAAGTAGTTCACCTTCTCCCGCTCCTGCAAAAACGTGTTGTACAGACGCTCCTCGCCCTCGCATTCTGCCTTCAACCGCTTCGCCTTAAGCTGATTGATTCATTGTTGCGTCTATCCTTCGACAGTTCGAAATCGAGTTCGTCACTACTTTTTCATTACCACCAAGGCGAAAGGTTCGTTGGTTTCGGTTTCTTTCGGAGGTAGGCGTTGAGGTTGATTTATTTTATTAACTTTGTTTTAGTTACCTGCAACTCTTTCTTTTCCGCCGCTTCGGCAAGGAGGGCCTCCTCCCGTGCCTTCTCCTCTGGGGAGAGCTTCTTTCCCTTGCCCTTTTTGCCCATGGTCGTCGTGCAACTGGTTTACCTTGATGTGGACGGCTGCTCGTTGGTTTTTTTTCGATGTGCGCCGATTTAACCCTGAGCGGCTGCAGCGCAGAGATGCGGGTCGTCCGGTCTGGACCGGCGAAAAGGAAAACTGCTGTGCCCGTGCTCAAATATTTTCGCCGCGCCAAGTAAAAACAAACAGAAGACGTCAGAAAAACCGGTCGAGGAGGTCGCAGCTTTCCGATGTTCTCCACTCCTAGCTCCTTTTGTCAACTTCGGCGCGCTTTTCCGTATCAATGCGTGTGCCGCAAGAAAACTCGCTGCATCTATTCTATCGGATCCTCTTCGCGGCGGAGGAAAACGCAAACGCGCAAATCAATGGCTCCAGCCGCGAAACCGATGGCCGAAGCAAAAAACACACGCGTAGAAGATGCTGGTTGACGTGCTTCCTCCCCAAACGCGCTTACAGCACGCGGAGTGCTGTCGCGGCCGGCCGCGCACAGGCGGGCCTCGGTAAGCACGAGACGAGCGTAGACTCTGAGTGTGAGCCCCCCCCAGGCAGGCCCCCCCAGGCAGAGTAGGACCCGCTCTCTTGCGGCTTCCTGCCGCCGCTACCGGTCTTTCGGCATGCTTGTTCTGCCGCTACGAACTGTCGCTGTCCCGTTGTAAACGCACTTGGGATTTTTAGGTACTGCGTTATCTTCGATTCAGCGTGAAGTTACTTCTACCTTCTAAGTCGCCCAAAAACAAGATATGAAAGTTCTACCCGGCATCACTGAGCAACAAGATTGCACAACAATTACAGCCGCCGCCGCCTCTGTTATAAATATAATGCCTCTTCGAGATGATTCAAAACGATCCGAGCGAAACTGAGCGCGATGGTCAATGGTGGTTGTTGTAGTTCAGAAGAACCTTTGCGCAACCGCGAGTACGACCGGACCTGCTCGCCCTCATCAGCTCCTCATAAATCTCTCGTTTCAACGACCTCTCTCTCTGCGCTCTAGCGCTGGCAGCGAGGACAACGATTTTTTCGGACTCCTCGGGGGGTATTATGCCGGCGTGGTTTATTTCCGCAATTCTTACCGGAGAGGACAAACGGGAAAGTAAAAATAGTACAACGCACGGAAAGAACGACGAAGCACGATTCCAATTTAATGCTGCGTACCCCCGCGGAGCTACAAGTAAGTACACGATAGCGCTGCGCGCTCCAGTGCAAAACGAAGATTTCAAATCGAACACCGCAGAACCGACACTCCGGCCGCCGCGCATCGTCGCAATTGCGGTCCTTCGTTCATAGAAGTACCTCTGCAGCGACGACCTCCACGACCTCACTTCTTCCTTATAGTTTTGCTGCGAATGGGAATGAGCAATGCGTGTTGCGGTAGAACTAGAGGTCATTTTAAACCACAAAAAAGCGTAATGCCGATGCCCTGCAGGCAGGTTTCGAGCCTCTTTGGCGCATGAACCGCCGGCCTGCAATCGTGACCTACCGGCATAGTGAAGGACTTGTCTCCGAGGTTGGTTTGCGACCATAACACTGCGGCGGTTTAGGGGACGTCATCCTGCTCCTTTCGTCTTGCCACCTGCTTCCTCAACATCGCGACCAGGAGAAAAACACGGCTTGTCCACAAAGTAAAGCCCTCTCCCATAAGCGGCCGCAGAAACAGCGCTGCACCAGCTCCAGCCTGCAGCGTAGTAGTCCCCAAATCTAGAAAAAAAGCATCCAGCGCTCGGTCCGCCAGCTATCTCCGCGGCGTGAAGATGGGCACGGAGTACTCGTCGGCGAAGCGCTCTTCCTCGGTGATTCGGCGGATCTTCCCGTCCTCGAGCACAAAATTCTCCCGAAAGAGGTCTGAACCCAGGTAATTGGGCACACTTTCGTCCAGCTGGAAGCCCCTCGCCTCCTTCTTGAAGTCGTCCTCTTTCACCTGATGAAAATAAGATCGATCCGACGGGGAGCGGCCATAGGTAAAGAGCAGTTGTTGTACAACCAAGAAACATAAAATCTGTAGCTAAAGCCGCATTTTAAAGCTGCGACCGCCTTATTTCCAGGAAGTAAGTAGTACAAGTACCACAACTATTCTCTGGTGGTCCCCATTTTCGTCTTCCTTCGCCAGCACCTCAGCTCGGGTCAGCTGTCGCGACAGCAGCCCGTTGAGCTGCGCGAAGTGGTCTTGGACCTGTCGTGTGCAGCACCGGCGGAGTTAGTTTCATCGACACTGACTACCACTACACGTAGACGTACATGACAGTGACACGCACAGGTGGTTACAACTACTTTCATTATTGATTCGGTTTGTTCTTCATCAACATCAACATTTATGGCACTGGTTAGTACCGCGGTGATGTAGTGCCCGAACTTTTTTCGGAGTTCGTGAGCGGTGGCGTGCTTCTGCGTTTGGCAGAAGGACTCGAGCATCACGGCGATTGCGTGATCCACGTCTCGCCGATTCACCTGCTGCCGCAGCTCCATCTTCGCAAAGGCCTCGGCAATCCGAACCATGGACTCGACGTGCCGCACCTGATCGATCGATGAAGGCACTGGAAGTAGACGGGTTAATTTTGTTTTTAAATATACTGCCACGAATTTATTTACATTCCAGGGCATGACGCCGAACAAGCCGTTTTTTTTTTTTATCTAAGTACATGAGTCCAACTCCAAGCTGCTAAGATCTCGATCCATTTCAGCACTTGGCCTCTAGATACGGAATGATAAAAAAATTTCTACTTCTTGCTCACGAAGGCAAAAGTAGAAAGCCCGGTACTGTCATCGTGTTTCCTCCTTGGTTTCCATGTGCTTCTCTTCTGATTTCTTGGTAGAACTTGGCCAGTTTTTCCCGGTCCATGTCGGTGACGGTTGGTTTTATTCTTTGTCTCGCGTACATGATGTAGTTTTTCAGGGTTTCCTGTTTTAGTGGTTCGATCGTGGAGCGGAAGCCCGCGCCGCGGGATTTCAGGTTGCTTTTCGTCTGGTCGTCCACGTCCGGGTGTGAGCGTATGTGGCTGCACACCACGAAGTCCGCCAGCGCGACGTCGCGCCCCGTGTCCGGGACGTCCTTCAGCACGCACAGCACGTCGAAGCGGGACAGGATCGGGTCCGTGAGGTCCACGTTCTGCGTGAAACTGAGCTGGGAGTCGTACCGCCCGTACCGCGGGTTTGCGGCGGCGATCACGGAGCACCGCGCCTGCAGCGACGCGCAGATGCCCGCCTTCGCGATGGAAATGGTCTGCTGCTCCATCGCCTCGTGGATGGAGGTGCGGTCCTGGTCGTTCATCTTGTCGAACTCGTCGATGAGGCAGATCCCCTGGTCCGCGAGCACCATCGCCCCGCCCTCCAGCACCCAGTCGCCCGACACGGGATCGCGGCCGACCGCCGCGGTGAGACCCACGCCGGAAGCACCCTTGCCAGTGGTGTACACCGCGCGGGGCATCGTCTTCTCCACGTACTTCAGAAACTGGGACTTAGCCATACCTAGGGGGAGGGTTTTATTTGTTCCTTGTATTTATACTGTGAAGCAGCTGCCGTGTCAAGGCAGTCTTCAGTCGCATCACCCACATCTTCATTCTTACGGTATAAATACAAAAGTAAGCCCCGCCAGCACAGCACCCGCCACTGGCACAACAGAAGTACCTGGATCCCCCAGAATGAGGACGTTGAGGTCTCCTCGGATTCGGTGTCCTCCCGGCGCCACTTTGGGTATTCCGCCGAACATGGCCAGCGCAACGGCTGTCTTGATATGCGGCTCTCCGTGGATCGACGGCGCCAGGCTTTGGATGATCCGCTCCCGGATGTCGGTTTCCTCCGAAAGCTTCTTCAGCTCCGTGATCTCGTCCGTGGTCAAGGCCAGCTGCTGTTCCACATACAGGTTTTCAATGTGTATGACGGGACCAAGTGGTAAGTGGTTCGTGGTGTTTGTCGTGGTTTTTTGAGGGGGTCCTCGACGTCGCCTTTGATTGTCCTGACAAGAGGGTAGCGAAGGGGGCAGAAAAGCGGCTATCCGCGGTCTGCAGACCACTGCGAAATCTGCAGCCTACAGCTACAGCTAGGCAATCGCAGTAGATCGCAATACTAGTGAGTGTGAAGAGCGTCCTTTTTGTTATTGTTCCGCTTCGTCGTCGCCTCGCCTCTGAAACCGCCCCAGACCTCGCTGCGCGTCGGGCAGACTTCGGAGCGCCTTGACCGAGGACACTGGCCATCGCTAGGGCAATCCGCCACCCGACAAGTTGTGCTGGGGGCCCATTTTCACGAAAGCACTTACCATTTGCCCACCTATACCACCTGGCCTAATGTGGTTCACCTGGATCTCGGTCTTGAACACGGGGAAGGAGGTTGCCGCGTTCAGTTCCACGTCGTACTGCGCGCGGTAGATTCCGGTGATCTGGACCATGTCGCCCGGCTTCACCACGTCCACTAGCTCGCCGCTCAGGATCGCGTCCTTGCTGCGCGGCATGCGGCCCGCCAGCACAGCGTTCGGAGGCTCCTGCACCGTCACGCGCTGGTAGTTCGTGTACGTCGTGCGCTCCGCATTCACCGTGAAGCCGTACCTGACGACGAGAGAACCACAACCAGAGAATTTATAATAAATTACCCCGAGGCGAGCATCAATTCGAAGAATGCGACGAGTCGATGGATACATGAATCGCGCGCTGCACTAGTAGATGTACTGAAAGTACTAGGTGTACCTGCTTTGGCACTCCGGGTTCGAGCATGTTCGCCCCTGAAACGGGTTCTGGTCCATCCCAATGTTTTCGAAAGGCCCGTTCACCTCCCCGCAAATGTCGCAGTCCAGGTACAGGCACGACAGTTGGTTGAACACCTGGTTGTTTCAGATTGTGGTAAAGGGATCGATTCAGCGTGCCTGCGTGGACACTTCGAATGCGGCTTCCGACCACCATATCCTCCGTTTCTTTTCACCATCAACTTCAACTGTTAGTTACTGTACGTGAACGTGCTTTCTTATCTTACTAACTTATCAGTCAGAAAAGCAGCCCAGGTCCTATAGCTTATACTTGCGTTCTCCTCGTGACCACTGCCTGTAGCGTGATGAACTGGTTCAGGTTCTCGTTTCTTAGTCTCCGGATGCTGTCGCTGCACGGAAAGCCGTTGACTGCCACGTGAACGTGCTCGTCCTTGTCGCGGGAGAAGGCCTGGAACTCCTGCTTGCACATCCTGTGCGCCGCCTCGTCGAGCAGCGGCAGCATCTTCGCGGGAAACTGACTCAGCCACCACGCAAGGTTCGCGCATACCGGCATGGCGAAGATGTGCCGGAAATCTGTTTTTAGGTGCCGCCGGTGGAAAAGTGTTGTTTCGAATTCGATGGATCGGTAGGAGTAGGTGTACTGTAGGTACTACCGGTTGTACCGGTGTCATTTATTTTCACCTTCACTGCCAGCTGTACCGCTAAGTACGTCAAAACGAAACGCTGAAACAGTCTTTCCGCGCAGTACACCCCCCCCCGAAAGCCAAAAGCAAAACATCGGTACCGACTACGAACGTCCTCTTCCCGTCATTGCACATTTGCCTCAGCTTGTTTTTGTACACGTATTCCATGGGCTGTTCTACCACATCTTGCTCCTCGTCGCTGTTGTCGTCCTCGCCGCCCCGTCCTGCGCCGGGCTTCCTCATCTCCGTCTGCAGCTTCGGCGCGCGGAAACTGTTCACAAAGTGCTCGAAATTCATCATGATCTTCTTCTTCAAGCGCTCGCTGATATCCAGGTTCTTCTCCACCTTGTCGTGTTGAAGGTCGTAATCTTCGAAGTCTGCGTCCTGCTCCGCCCCGCCCATGCCGGGCGCGGGCGTTGCTGTAGTCCGATAGTAGCAGATCGAGACATGGAGGCTATCGCTATGGAATGTTTTGTATCATGAGTCTGTGGTCCGAACGAGGTCTAAGTACTTCATTGCAGATGGAGATGTCCTAGCGACAACGTGGGAAAATGAAAGATTCAAAATTTCCTAAATGCATTTTTTCTACCTCCGGAATCCCCAGTGGGACTTGCTGAGGGATTGTCCCACTCATTCCAGGGTGGCACGCTGTTTCCGTCGAGGTTCGGTGGCGCGCTGTGTCCCATGCCCTCGTCCACGCTGCCACCGTCCATGCGCCTTCTCTGGGCGGCCGGTGCCGAATCGTTGAGGGACCCCTGGAGGCTTCCCTGGAGAGAGCCCTGTTCCTGGTTGCGAGAGTGGTCGGCGGATCCGGCAGGCCCCCTACCACTGCCGCTGGGGGAGGCGGACCCCGCGCGCTCGCGCTTTGGAGCCATATTATTGCTGTTGATGAAACTCGCTGCCGGTGGAAGTTATGGTTTCTTGCGGTCGTTGCGCTCAGCTACGCCTACGGTACAAATTTCGGAAAAAAATGCAGTTGCCGTTTCGGATTTCGATTTCGTCGACGACTACTATCGCACTTTGCATGGCTACATCGTAGCTCCGGCTCCATTTGCAAGTCTCCTTCTTCTTCTCAATGAATAATAGATCACATTTTGTTTCTCGCACAAGTATAGGTTACGCATTACTTATTTGTTTCGTCGTGGCAGCGAGCACGAACAACCACAGACGCTGCGTTGTGCCAATTTTCACCGCTTTCGACTGCGAAACCCCCGGCAAGCACAAAGCGCCAAGCTCGTTTTTGTTTTTATTGTACAGAGTTTGCTACTTATAAGTACTTACTTCCTTGCGCGACTTTCAGCAGGAAGCAGAACCATCGATCATACCTATGGGAAAAAAAAGATAGCACACGCACACCTCAATCTCGAACGAGCGTCACTTGCGTTTGTCTTTTCATCTGTTCGTTCCAAATTATGCTCATGTCGTATCTTTTGGCCACTTTCACAAGGACCAGCAGCAGCAGCAGAAGCGCCCGGATACAAGTATCGATCGGATTGCTCGCCCCCACTTCATCTGGTCATCGTGCCGCTCCAGCCCCCACCGCGCTCTGCAAATCCCCCACGCGGCCGTCCAGCGCTCCCAGCGCCTCTTCGTCCTGGTCGACTTTTTTCTTAACTTCTTCCAGGATCGTCGCGGCCTTCTCCAGCGTCTCCTCGTGCCCGTTGCTCGCCTGCAGCGCCGCGTCCGCCTTGCCGTTGGCCTGTTTCATCTCGTCAGATAGCTCCACCTCCATCTTCTGCCACTGCGCCGAAGCCGCTTCCGTCGAGTTCTGCACCGCCTCCGATTGCGCCATCACCTTCGTGAACGTCTGGTCCACCTATTTGTGTTTCAGAAACGAGTATATGCTTTCGCTAGCCTTGCACATAGACGAGCATCTCGCTTCTGCTAGCGCTTCGGCTTTCGCAGCCGTCAAAAACTTTTCTAGGGAACCGAATCTGCTTCTGCACACAGAGGGGCGGTCTCTTTACCTTGTTTACTTCCTCCTTCAGGACTTCGTTTTCTTCTTTTGCCTTTTCCAGGACGTCCGAGACACTCTTCGCAGTATCTAATACTGTCCCTATTTCAGTTTGGATGTCTTCTTCCGCTGCCTTAACTTCTTTCACTTTCTCGCCGAACGCCTCTTCTACCGCCTTCATCTCTTTCTCCACCGCCCCGACGTGCTCCATCATCGCTGCTTCCGCCTTTTTCGCTTCCGCGGTTACTGTTTCTTCCATTTTTTTCTTTGCCTCCTCCAGCTTCTTCTCTGCGCCGGCCTCCAGTTCCTTTTCCTTCTTCTCCATTTCTTCGTGCGCGTGCTGCAGCTCCTGCTGCGTGTCGGCCTGGAGCTTCTTGAGCTCCCCGTCATTAGAGGGGTGGGTGAAAAACCCATTTTCGGCGGCATTTCTGCCCCGTAGATGATTCGCCGACTACCGAGACCGAATACGAGACGAAATACAAGACGAAATACAACACAACACAGAAAAATGAGCTGACTCATTCTTGCAGCTCCTGCCCGTCGCTTTGCGGCGCTAGCTCCCTCCCTAGCAGTGCCGAGCATCGAATGAGACCAAATACGAGACGAACTACAAGACAAAATATGAGACCAAATACGAGACAGCACAAGCCACCCACGGCCCGCATCATACCAGACCAACTACCACAGGCAATACAAGTCCACCACCACCAGACCAATGGCCAGGAAAATGGGTT
>RXOD01005878.1:0-12155 GCA_005223375.1 Amoebophrya sp. AT5.2
CCGCGGCTTTCGCTCCGGCGCTGCCACCAGCTTCTGCTACCGGCGCCAGGTCTATCCCCATCCTCGCAGCGGCGCCGCTGGCAACCGCTTTCACCCCGAGCAGTGCGGCGGCCGGGCCGGCCGCAATCGCGCTCGCGGATCCCACCAACACCATCTCCATCACGCCGCTCTGGACCAAGAAGCGCGTGCCGTACATCGTCAACATCTTCCCGTCCAGTATCTTTCCCAGTATAGTTTCCGGACCCAAAAACGTCTTATACAGCAGTTGCCACCCCTCCAGGTGGCAAAACTCTTCCGCTAGGTACTGCTCCACCGCGCTCGTGTTATACCTATTTGACTGCAGCGCAATGATGTTGTCCTTGGCGGGGTCATAAGAACTCTCGCCCCCGGCCCCGCGACTCCACCCATTGTTTGCACTCCTTGCAGCCTTGACGAGCTGACGTTCGTTGTGGGCCTTGTTCCGGGAGACCAGGGTCTCGAAAAAGGCTTTCTGGTCTGCGACAGTGACGAAGTCGTTCGCGTGCACCCGGACGAGCAGGTGTAGCTTCGAGGTCGGCGGCAGCGCCACCTCCACGTCCTCCCCCTCCTCGTCGCCCGCGGCTCCCTGCGGACCGTGGTACCGCGCCGTGGTGGCCGCGGCGGTGCACCAGTAGTAGGCGAGGAACTTGGAGGGTGGCGAGTAGATCTGCCACAGCCGGTTGGGGACATCCACGCACCCAGTGATCGTGATCCCCCCGGCACCTGGAAGCATCAGCCACCCGCGCTCTGACGGACGCAGCATCGGCGGGCCGGCCCGTGTCGTCGTGCTCGTGCTGGTGCTCGTCGTCATGCTCGTCGTGCTCGTAGTGTTGGAGTTGTCGAGTTCCGCCGATGTGCTTCCAGCTTCATGTTGTTCGTGTTGTGCGGGTCCTTGTCCTTGTGTAGTTCCCTCGTCCTCTTGTTGTGGTTGATCCACGACCTGCGAAAATTTTCCTTGCGGTTGCGGTCGTTCTTCTTCTTCTTCTTCTTCTTCATCTTCTTCTTGCGCCGAAGGTTCTACTTGAGGCATGTTTTCTTGTTTTCGACCAACTTGATGGCCTTGCTCACCTTCTTGACCTTCTTGTTCAGAAGTGCTGGAAGGAGTGCTGTCCTGATGTGGTTGCCCCACCTCCTCCTTCTGCGCTGTCCCGTCCGCGTTCACTTGTACTGCTCCTGCACCTGCACCTCCTTCGTCTACTCCCCGTTGCTGCATGAAAGAGTTCCGATTCTCATTCCGGTTCGCTCTATGCTCCTCTTCGTCTTGTGCCGGCTTGCTGTCGCTGTATGTATGTGTCGGCCGCGCGCGCACGAAATGATCGAAAAGCGGATTAGAAAGTGAATTCGAAAAAAACATTTTCCGTCGTTCTCTTGCTTGTGCTTACACGACGTCTACGAGCCGCACGCCGTGAAGCCTACTTCTAGCGAGCACCCTGGAGAGAATGCGCATGCGCATCTGCATGCGCACGGGCACCGAGAAATATCAAGATGGGCGCGCACCATGATCGGTACCGGCGGCGGGAGGGAGCGAAGCCGCGCACCGAAGATCATGCCGACGCCGATCTTCTAGTCCTGCTCCTGGAAAACATCTGCTGGACCGATTCCGATACACAGACACATCCAGGCTGCAGCGCGGCGGCTTCGGCTTCGGATAGTTTTGGTTTTCAGTGACTGATGAACATGAAGATGTTGAAAGCAGACGAGCTACTAAAGAGAATCCCCTGTAGAAAAAAAAAAACAAACATTTCATTGATTTCAAGTACGCGCTCGCGTACGCTTTAGAAGTAGGAAGATCAAAACAACATTTCTCCTATAAATAAAGAACTTTTTTATTTTATTCATTTAAACGCTCCTGCACAGGCAAAAGCACGACTCGGTGATTTTTTTCGACCCTGTTTAAAAAGAAGCGACGCGACCTTCTGCTGTGGGGAGGTTTTCTCCTGCTGTTCTGTTAGTTGCGCGACCTTCTCGAACTTGTCCCGCTGTTGAGCTAGCTGCGCGACGTCACCTTCGTCTTCCCTTACGAGCTGTGCGCCGTCCTGCCACGTCTCGCCCGCGAACCCGCCGCCGCAAAGCGCGAGTCCCACGGCCTCCTCGGCGCTTTCGGACCATTCCTTCCCGTTGTCTTCATCAGAATCAAGCAGATCGTCTTCATCAGAGTCATGATCATCTTCCGCCTCGTCGTCCTCTTCTCGGCCGTCTTGCCCTGTACTGCCTCTGGAATCGCGTTCCCCCCACCGATTGCGGCTTGCGTCGCGACTCGAGCTGGTTGCTGATGTGCCTCGGCCGGTGCCGCGGTTGTAGAGATCAACTACCTGCCCCTTCTTGTCGTCCTTGCCTGCCCGTCCGATGAATCTGTTACGGAGGGTCTTCCAGCGCTTCCTAACAGCGTCGGACGTAGCAGTCGCGAAAGCTGACAATGCGACTGATGGCCCTGGCAACGTCGCACTGGAGCTGCGCTCGTCGTGCCCTGGCGGTGCCCTCCTGGCATTGGCATTACCTCCGCCTGGTTCTTCATCAACACGACACGCGAATGATTTTCCACCTCCCGTGCGCGTCGTGCTGTCGGTCTGCTCAACTTTTCCCCCGTGTTTGCGGCACTCCTTCATCGCTTTCTGTCTCGATAATTTCTCTTCTACTCGCGCCTGTTGATCCGCCCGACCGTACCGAACGTGGCATTTTTCGAGCAACGTCAGCTCCTGTTCGCCGAGAACATCCTTCTCGGCGGCCTGCGCATCCTTCATCTCCGCGCCTGCAGACTTTTCTTCGCCGCGTCCCGTGCGCTTCTCCGCGGCCGCCGCCGACAGCAGCAGCTCGGTCTTTTTGTGCTTCAACTCTTCAATCTTGCAGATGCACCTTGCATCCAGGTGGTGCAAAGACGTACTCGCCAGCCGCCAGGAAACTTTCAGCGAGTTCAGCTCCTTCGCTTCTGTTTCATCCGGCTCGTCGTGCTGCGAGTGGTCATGCTGTTCTTGGTCGTGGAGTGGGTCGATGTCGTCAACAGCTTCGGGGTCGGCTGAAGCTGAAGGTGACGCAGCTGTAGCTGTTTTCTTCTTCGCATTCGCGGTTGCATTCACATTCAAAGTATCCCCGCCAAACAGGTAGCCAAAAATGTTTGTCTGGTGCTCTCGTTGCTCCAAGTGATGGAGCTGTTCTTGCTGCTGGTGCTGGTGCTGCCCCTGCAGCTGCTTTTCGGAGAGGCCGAGCTGCTCCTGCTGCTTGATCTGGGTGGAGACGCGTTCTCTCCGCTTGGTGGAAAGCTGCACAGCGGAAATCTCTCTGGTTGTACCTGCCAGACCCGTAAGGGTCAGGAGGACCGCCAGCAGGCGCGCCATGATCACGATCAGATAAAAAAAATAAATATTTCTTCAGTCGCACTAGTGGCAGAGGCAGTTGTACTAGTAGTTCTGCATGAGTATGAGCATCGCTTCGCATGTGAATGGAGGATGCATCTGCACGGTGCAAAACTGAAATAAAATGAAGCGGGCGTGGTTCCTGAGAGCAGGGGTCCAGAATCACAAGATCGATGCACCAAGAAAATTTCCACGAGGACCAGACACACACGACACCGACGAACCGCACACGTTGAGATTCAGGGAGTGAATGAAAGAAAGTAGAAGACGAGAACCGACAGAAATATCAACGCACGTCGCGGCTGCCGACGTAGATCATTGTCACAGTATAGCACGAGGACCGACACAGACAGGCGAATTGGAGGAGCGAAAGAATAGGGCCGTAGGAGTAGGCTCGCACTGCGGCAGACATATTAATAAATTTGTTTTCACCGGCGAACGCGACAATAAACCGAAAGGAAATACGAGGGACGGCTGTTGACCCTGGGTAGAGACCGAGACAGCACGAAACGAACGACCGAAAATATGCTCGCGCGAAGCATCAACACACCGCCACTTCTTTCGCGTGCGACCGAATGAACTACTTGATCTTGAACGTACTAAAGGAGGTAAAGAGCAAAACACTACGTGTTCGGTGTCGCTATCGGTTACGGTTTCGGGATCGGGGGTATCGGTGCCTCGTCGTGCTAGTAACTTCCTGATGCAGCACTTGAACTCGTGTATTTCAATTTTTCTGACGTAGACGTTGATATCATTGCTTCGTCAACATGGGTGTTCATCCTTTATTCTTGGCGAACTCGTCGTCATGTTGAAAGTTTTTTTCCCAACGATTGCAGACAGCTCTACATCATTCGTACGATCGTACGAGTCCCGGCCCCCGCGATCGGCGCGTTGGCGCGAGGTGCTGGAGGCGCTTGTGGGCTGCAATGGCGGGAGCGGCCCCGTCCCCCCGGTGACGAGCGTCCGGAGGGCACAAAAGTACAGGTACCAGAAGTCCGTCTCCCGCATGCGCCCGGGCACGAGGCGAAACCGCGTCTGCGCGGCCTCCGGGGAAAGATTCAGAATCAACCGCCCAAACCTGTCCACGGCAGCCGAGGCGGTCCGTTCCTTCGCGGCTACCGCGTCCGGTGAAAACATGCCGCCGTTCACCTCGCGCATGAGCAGCAGCTTCTCAGCCAGAGCATCTGATGAAGTTGTAGAGGACGATGTGGCAGTGCAAATGCAGGCGTGCATGAAACTAGGCGCGGTGGTGGCCTCGAGATCCGTCGTCCCGTCGTCCAACCAGGCGAAGAGCTCGCGTAAAATCTTCGCGTCGGCAGCCGAGAAATAAGCCTCTGCTGTGGGAGGTGTGCTGGAGGATCCGCTCCTGGAGCCTGCGTTTCCCATGCTAGTGGTACTAGTCGTGAAAGTGGTGGAATCTTCTACTTGCTTCTAGCGCAACATATTTTTTTTATGTTCTCAGTCGTCGCTGTCGCCCCCAATCTTTTAATTTCAAACAGACCGAGACCGCGATATCGTACCGCTACGGGACCCACACCCAGGCGGCCTTTGCCTTACAACATACTTCTAGCGAAAGTATCTTCTTGACCTCGTAGTTAGTGCCATGATAGTAGCTACAAGTTGTACAGCTGACTCCTGGTACGACTACCACTACGAGTCTCACACACTCTCTAAAGTTTTTTTAGTATAGTCCTTACGATCCTCTAAGGGTGTCCTTGATTGAGTTTATTGAGATTGTGATTGAGATGGGCCAATGAATTACTAGTTCTTCTCGAGTCTCGTAGTTGCGCGTGACCACGAGTCGTTGCGCTTGCGGCACGGCCCGGCGCCCGCGCCTTGATATAATGAGCAGGCGCGTCCGCGAGGGTGCGGATGAATGGATCACGATCACGAGCCTTGGGGTTGGGTCCGACACTTTGCTTTGTTGTTCTCGAATGCAGACACGAGGAACAGCATTGCTTTACTTGGTTTGCGGTTGGCTTTCGTGCTGATGATCATCACGATCATTCAGTGCGTCTACGTAGATCGGCAGGGTACGCGAGCTGTCGACCTGGTGCTTGTACATTCTTTCTTGATGGATACACCATTTTTGCGAATATGCATGGGTTTCGTTTCCACTTCAGACGCGGAAGCCATCATGTCTGTGTGGGCTCAAAATTCGCATACAGGAGGAGAAGAAGGCGTGACGCAGTCAACCATGCCTACGAGGTGCGGGAGGTTCTGTCGCTCGTCCTCGTGCTCTCAATCTCATCTGGTACAGTATCTAGGTGGAGGTAATCCGTAAGCGTATAGTCAGACAGTTAGTATCAGCACGTAAATTTTTGCTGGTTGTTGAGACGTCGCACAACCACAACCACAACATCTACAGGCCCACTCCGGCTCTGCTTCTGGTGATTCTGCTGCTCCTCCTGGTGCTGGTACAACTGGTTCAACAACAACATCTGGTAGGAGCTAGTAATCTATTGGCACTTCTGCTACGGGTGAAATGAAACGGAAACGGATGCGGATTAAGAAAAATGATGAACATGAATTTGAATTTGAATATGAAAGGCAAAGGTAGAGCTGGAGGCGTCTATAATTAGTACTTGCACTCGCACGCTTGCTCTACGATTGCTTCGCCGAATGTGCACGACGTACCACCCGCACCTGACGCAGAGGCACACATGGACTTGGACATGCAAGCTCAAGCCTTTACCGGCTCTTTATTCATCACTATCGTCATCGTCTTCGTCGTCGCTGTCGTCATCATCGTCGCTGTCGTCATCCTCATCGCTGTCGTCATCGTCGTCATCTTCGGAGTCGCTGCTTCTGTTGGTCGCTCCCTGCATTCTTGACGTCAGCGCCTGAGACAGTCTCTGCAGCGCTGCTTGCGACGTCGGGTGCGCGGAGGCCCCGCCTTCGTCGTCGCTGCTGTCCTCATCAGATGAGTCTGAGTCCGAGTCGTCCTCTTCCTCGTCGTCCTCGTGCGGAAAGTCACCTTTGCCCTCACTACTGGCGCCCGACTGCCCGAAATCTTCGTCTTCCTTCGGCTCTGCCAGTGCCAGCGTGAGCCCTGGATTCAGCTTCACCTTCTCTAGGCCCTTCGTGATCTCGGTCCGCATTTGCGCCCCCAAGTCTCCCGCTGCCCCGAGGTCCTCCCACATCTGGCGGGCCCGCTCCGCCTCGCGTTGCTGCTCCTCCTTCCGCTGCGCGTTGTTCTGCGCGGTGAGGTCCTCGACGCGGTCAGTGAGCACCTTGCCCAGCCAGGGGGCCAGCGGAAACATGCCCTCCTCGGGCTTCGCCAGCTCGCGCATGCGCTCCAGCTCCGCCGCGGTCAACCGCTTGTCGTCGCTCGGCGGCAGCGGGCGGCTCCAGACGTGGCCCAGCGGCTCCCTCAGCGCGTGCCACTCGTCCAGCGGGAACCGGTTGCCCGCCCGGCCACTGCCCGCGCCGCCCATGTGTGAGAATTCCGGAAAAACGTTTTTCGCCAGCGCGTTCTTGACCGTCTTTTGCCCGTCTCGGTCGTACACCTGCTCAGCCTCAGCGATGTACCGCAGCCGCCCCTTGTTCTGGGCTCGGAGGTACTTCGTGATCGCGTAGCCTCCGTGCGCTCCGTTCGGGTCGTTCGGGCCCCCCCGCTCCGCGACGCTCAGCGCACCGTTGTTGCCCGTGATGATCTCCTCCCGCTCCAGATACTCCTGCCGGACGTGCAGCAACTCCTCCAGCATGTGCACCAGCATCATCAACAGCTGCCCCTTCTTCACAAGCATCGACACGTCCCGTTCGGTCGACGCCGCGATATTGCTCCGCGGCACCAGCCCGCACGCCACCGCCCTCTCCAGGAAGAGCAGTGCGTGCCGAATTTCGATGCGCGTCTCCGCCTCCACGTTCCAGAAGGCGTGCTGCAATTCCTGGTCCTTATCCTTCAGCCCCTGCGTGCGAAACGACATCCGGTCCCGGTAATTCAGCAACTTCGAAAACTCGTGCGCCCTCTGAACGCACGCGGCGCTTCGCTTCTCTCCAATATGCAGTGGGCTCAGCCGGTGAAAAATCAACCGCGATGAATGAATGCAACACGACTTCTACTCCATCTCCAGGAGGAGGTGTGCTAACGCAAGGCAGGCTAAGTCTTTGTCTTCGGCCTGTGACTACGCAGTACGCACTAGCACCTAGTAGCGGCGGACGGGGACGTGCCGGAGCTGCAGCTGGAGGACTACCACTACAACTGCGACACGGACACGTCACATTCTGCGCCTACATCCGTCTGTTTCAACATCTTGTTTTTGGATGTGTTGTCTCCTCTGTGTACAACCGGCGTATCTCTGGATCGCGGCCTGTCGGTTCCGCGCGGACTGGAGTCCGAGTCCGACTTGGAGGTCGGAGCTGGGAGTTGGGCTTGTCCGCTTCCGCGCCCGCGGTTTCAGTTTTTATAAAGTTAGTTGTAGCAGGCGATGGCGAATGCTTCTAGAAGACCGCGTACATGTACATCTTTTGCATTTGAATGATGGTCACTGAATACCGGCTGATCTCGCAGCATAGCCAAACAGTTCGTCGCGCAAACCGCGCACAAGCCAGCGGTGGTCTCGTTCGATCTGCCGCAGCCTCGTTTCTGCTAGCACCCTGGTTCGCAGGATCACCGCGCGGTCCTCGAGCAGGTATACCAGCGAGTTTTGGTGGATCCAGAATGCGTGCAGCGCGTGGGCCAGTGCCACAGTCTGGTTCTGCTGCGCGGAGGGAGCCGCAGCGGCGGCGCGGCCGCCCATCAACAACGCGCGACGCTGGGCCTCCTGCTCCCGCTGCTCTCCCACCTGCGTGCCCATCTCGTTTTCGTGCACCATGTACCGCCGCACTAGATCGGGTAGGTAGGGGAGCTGGGCGGAGACGGCGCGCAGCACTGAGATTAAGTCTGCGACTCCGTGCACCAACACCTCGTTTTTCCGCGCGAGCTGACCCAGCAGGGAGTCGCGCTCCATGTTGGCGTAGTCGTTGTCAGGCAGCATGTCGCCGTGGGGGCCCTGGTGCCGAGGAATCACCGGACGAAACATGTTCGGGGGCAGAGGGTTCTCCTCCCTCTGCTGGCGGTAAACGGCGGATTTTGGATAGAAAAGGAAGGGCGCTGCGGCTGTTGTTGTAGTCCGGGCGGGAACAGGAGCAGGCTCCTGCGTGGTCCCCTGCTCGCAGCTGGTGATGGACGAGTTTTTGCTGCTCCTGGTCGTATTGCGGGGGACCGCAGTATCCTGCTTCTGCTCCTGCCACGTCTCGCCCGGCGCAACGGTGTGGAAGGCGCCGAGAAGAGCCCCGCCACCGCGATCCCGGTAGAAAGTTTTCCGGAAGCGTCGCGAGCTTCGTGTTTCCTGTTCGTGCTTTTCCTTCGCATCTCGTACCGGCAGATTGTTACCAGTACCGGTCTCGGCGCCGTGAAGAATCTTGTCGAAAAAGTCCTTCGTCAAGCACGCAGAATGACGAGAGCCCGGCGTTGATGGTTCCCGAGAAGTGCCATCCGTACCATCGTCATCACGTTCATCGTTCTGGCCAGCGCCGGCGGTGGCGAACTGGCCGTGTGCTTGTTGCGCAGACCCTCCAGGTGGTGGTGGATCTTCTTTCTCCGGGTAGAAATATTTCCTCAGACTCGGCATCAACAGATGCAGAGATGACGCTCCTCCTGAATAAAATTCGCGCGGCAACACATTCACGTCCCGATCTTGGTCTTGCCTTTGGCGGCCATCAGGCAGGAACGCAGTAGAGGAGTCTTCGGAGCGCGATTCGCGATTTTCTTTTCTGCTTCTCTTTTCCTTCCCTTCTGTTTTTTCCTTCTCACGCGCTCGCTTCTTCTTCCTGAATGAAGTAGAAGAAGACGAGATGTCCGACTTTTTAAGCATCAACGCTGCTGCACTGCCGCCCAGTCGTGCTGCTGCTGCGGATAGAACGGCGTCTGCTGGCTCCCCAGGCACATGCAAATCAAGCAGCGTCGGTGACGCTGCCGATTTTCTCCGTTCGCGCCCCGCTTCTGTAGACAAGAAGCTGTCCTCGTTATCGTCCTCTTCCTCGTTTACGTTTACTTCCTTTAGAGGAGGTACAGGCGGCGCTGCTGCTTTTCTTCTCTTTGACTTCGAAACAGTTGTTGAGCCGCTGGTCGTGTTCGGAGATGCTGCGGATCTCGATCGACCTCCATGATGAATGAAGGGAATGTGTTCACCTTCACCCTCTCTCTGCTTGTCCTCCCGGTCGTCGTCGTCTGCCGCCCCCTCGTCCACAGCTGTAGCAGGGCGGGCGCCCGACCACGACGCTTTCCCCTCCGCCGTTGACGTTTCCTTGCTTGTTTTTCGCCGACGCAGGACGATTTTTTTGCCACCACGCGGCAAGAGTTTCTGCCCTACGACGCCAACCTGGTGACGCGGCCGTAGGTCTTGTTTCGACGAATGCTGGACCTCGCTTTCGATTTCTGGTGGTGTTGCTGTTCGCAGCGAAGATTGTGACTGATGTCGTCCTCCACAAGCACTCCGCACTCCACTCATTTTTCTGCTCCTGTGTCCGCTCGTGCTGGGACCGCTCGCACTGGAACTACATGAGGGCGTGCTGCCGCTCGAGAAGATCGGCGCGTGGTCCCGATGAAGATGATCGACACGGACATGAACGTGATCGCTGTGTTGATCTCCACTTTCCAAAGCACCGTCTGGCTCTGTACTATCCCTCGTCTCGAGTCTTGGCGATGCGACGCGTAAGGTTCCATCTTCTCGCAGCGCGCTCCCATCGACTAGGTGCGCCTCCTGCCCGCCGCTCCTGCTTCTAAGAACGCCACTTCCGCGGTCCGCGATAATTCCATCCGAAGGTCTAAGAGGCGTTCGAAGCCGTCCGGGCTGTACAACACTCTGACTCAACGAAGCCGACGAAGTCGAAGCCCTGTGCTGCACTTTCTCATTGCGCTCCCACCAAAAAAGCAATTGCTTCAGATCCATGTTGTTCAATTTGTTCTTGTTTCCGAACCGCCCCTCAGCGGGGTCCACGATGGCCGCATACTTGTCTTTCCAATACGTGCGCTGAACCGGCGCCGGATACACGAAATCCTCGCAATGCACGACTTCGGCTAGCCCGGCAGCCTGTGCGACAGCGTCGGCATCAGGTCCTCCGTTCAAATCGACCATTTTGTCCTGGTGCATTTAAGAAGAGCAAAAAAATCACCATAAAAGGAAATCCTAAAAATCCGATGTGATTTTAGAGAAAGCATCACTAACACTTACACTGAGACTGACTTCTAAGTCTTTTCATCTACGTGTTCTTCGTCTAGTACTTGATGGGTATGGCGGTAGGTATGCAAATTATGATATTCATTGGTGTACGATAACGTTTAGAATTGGTCGCCCGCGCCGCCGCCCCTTTACCGGGGGCTAGCTCCTCAAATGGTATCTTCTACTTCTACCTAGCTACTTTCTTACACGTGTCGCTTACGATGCTCCCATGTCGTCGACGCGGACTCGACGCATTGCAACGACCCCTGACCTTCAAGACAGTGGATCCGGACTCAAACATAACTGAAAATGACCACCCTGAGACGGGACACAAAGGTCTGACCGCCTTGTTAAGCGAACGACGACGTCAATCGATCTTGCATGAACCCCGCACGCGAAGAACCCGAGAGGCACGGCCCGGTGGAGGTGATCTTCCTATATTACATAGTAATAGCTCTAGGAGCTGCTACGAAAATCAATGTCAAATGATCTTTGTCCGACCACCACACGACCACCACGCCCGAAATACTTATACGACCCGCAGCACTTTTCAAATCTGCTGCTGCTGCTGCGCACTGATGAAAAATGGAAAAACACAAATACGAACGCAACGAGGAACAGATAGTGCTTGTGCTTCTAGATCTAGTGCAGAAATCGTTACTTTTGGCGCGAACTCCACGAAGCTGTTCCTTGCGCTTGCCGCTTTGACAGGGAGGTCGTCGCTGTCGAGCTCGTGCACGTTGACGTTCATTACCTCTCGTTTTCTTGAGGCATACTGTATCTGCATCTCTAGAAATTCCCCGACCTTTCCGATGTTGAATCAATTATTGCATGATCCGGAAATCACACCCACACCGAAAAAAAAATCCGTTTGTTCGACGGATCAGAAAGCTGCTGCATGCGCATGATAGATAAGAATAAGAAAAGAGTACTTATAAAGAAACTCGCTTCCGTTCAGGTTAGTAGCGGTAGGTATCGGATGAACGACGAGTTGCACTTGGAATCGCTCGGTACTACGCATCAACACCTTCTTAATTCGAAATAGTTATTTCAGAAAATACAAATTTCGGGCACCACTCAAATAGAAATTGAAAATAAAGTCCTCAGTGAAAGTAGAAGTTACTGTCTTCAGCCGTATGTATTAGTATTCGTCTTGCTGCGATTTGAGTTGTTCTGCAGCCGAGTCCATTTTCTGCGAGAAGTCCGTGAAGGCCGATTCGTTCAGGCTCTTCTTGTTCGTTGCGGTGGAGATTCTGCTCGACTTTTCTCGATCTCGGCCTTCCCGCAAATCGGAACCGAACTTGGCGCTGTCGAGCTGAACGCCAGCTGCTGCTGGCGGTCGAACTCGGATGCCCCGGCTTTGCCACCCAGACCGTGGTCCACAACTTCGCTCTCGTAGTCCTCCAGCGTGTACGAGCCGCGGAGGGGGTCGAAGATCGCCCGAACGCCGCGCTTCACGGTCACGACCGCGCAGAAGGCGAAGCATGAGGCGAACAGCGATATGAAGAGACCAGATGGTAAGTAGGGAACTGGTAAGTGTTTCGTGATGGGTCCCCTTGGGTGGCGGACTGCACTAGGTGGC
>RXOD01005879.1:0-12150 GCA_005223375.1 Amoebophrya sp. AT5.2
GGCCGCCCGCGTCCAGTTGTAGCTCCCGTTCAAAACGAACTCCCCGTCGATCACGCAGAACTTATGGTGCATGTGCGCGCTGGCGTCGTTGTCGTGCACCACGGGGAGCTCCTCGCTCAGTTCGTGGATGTCCGCCCCCTTCGCGTCCGCCTGGGCGAGGTCGCAGACGATACGAACGTGGATTCCCTTCCGGAACAGCTCCAGCAGGATGCCGGCCACGTCGTCGTCCGTCAGCGTGAAGATGCAGACGTCAATCCAGCTCTTCGTCTGGCGCAGGTAGTGGAGGAAGCGCTGCCGCGACGTGTTCTGCACAAGCTGGTGGGGCGCACGAGTAGACCCGCCGCCGTGGGCGCGGGCGGATTGCTCGTCGCGCGGTCCCTCGGGAAAGAAAAGGCATTCCAGCACGTCGCCAGTGGCGCGCTGGTGCACCGAGCGGGGGTGGCGGTTGGCAGCCTCCCATCGGTCGACACGCTTGGGAGTGCGGTTGCCGCCTAGCCTCTTGGAGAAAAACTTCGAGCAGCAATGCCCCATGTGAGGACATCGAGAACAGTACTATGTATGCGCGGTGTGCTTTTTTTGCGCTTGCTCAAACTAGCCTAAATAATTCATTGTCTAAGTATCTGTGAGACCGAAAGACCGACTGCATTTTTTGCAGCGGATAAGATCCACTATGCGCTTTCATCTTTGCGACGGATATGTCAACACTCACACTATACTGCGTTCTCTCTCTCGGTCGATGACATGACTCCGATCCCTAGCGCGCAGGCTGCCCCGTTCCGGCTGCTCCTTCGGCGGTGCGTCGCAGCTGTAGAGCTTCCTCTTTGCCCTTTTCAGAGTTGCCGTCCCATCTCACCGTCGCCCCCTGAGCCACACAACGGTGCAGTTTGCAGAATTTCCCTGAACTTCGTGCTCTCCATCATCCCAATCTCATCGATGATGATGACGATCTCATCATGATTTTCCCCGCAGAAATTGACTTGATTTTTTAACAGTTCATTCACGTGTGTGTTGAAAAACAGATCGAAAATGAAACGCATGTGTGGATTGCAGTACTAAAAATTTCGGCGGCCTACAGAAGATGAATACAACACAGGTCGCGACAAAACAGGAGACTTTTGCGTTTGACCCATGTCAAGAAAAGAGGTACAACAACGCACGGTGTGTGCTCTAATTTCTTAAACGTTTTCGTTTGTTTCCTACTGCATGTTATGCGGATGCCTAACAAATTAAAGGCCATTGTAAGAAAAGTATCTCCTTGTCTGCTCTGCTTGCTTGTGAAACCCGGTCTCGCCTCGACTTCGGCCTCACCGTCACGCGCGAAAAATCCTTGTACTAGTTACGTCATAGAAGTCCAGCCCCACTCGTCCCGCAGTATCGAAATAAAGTAGAAGAGTGGAGGACCACACCTGCGGTGAACTCTCAGTGTCAAAACTTGGTGACGAGTATCGCAATCAATGATGTCGAAGAATTTTGATCTAGTCTTACTGACAAGTATCCCAATAGACTAGTACTTCTGCCACGGGGACGGGCACGGGAAGAGGAAAATTAGCAAATAAGAGGTGTGCAGACCACGGACATCTACGAACATGAACCAATGTGCAGGCGGTGCACGGCTTTCCTCACACTCACCTGCCTGCCTCTAGAGAACGAAAGCAAATAAAGAAAAAGAAAAATACTTCCAACAGACCCGCATTCCAGTTGCCGCTGCATCAACCGTCGCGGCTATAATTCTGCTACGATAAAGGTGCAGACGGGCCATCAATCTCAATCACGTACCAAAACCGCCAGGCGAGCAAGAACGTCTTCAGCTTCGCACCAGCACACAATGCTCTCTACTCTGCACGAGTCCCCCCGAATGGCCTCAGTCAACTGCAGTGCCCGAAAACACGCGGGACGAGAGCAACTACTGCACACGTCAAAGGTGTAGTTCATCTGCGGAGCCAGGTTACAAACTTAATCTCGCCCCCCACCGACTACTGCTCCCAACATCGCACTTTTCGGCTCGCATTTTCATCCTTCTTCATCGGATCCGGTTGTTCCCCCAACACGTGCGTTCCGACGCTCCGAAGGAGGCGTGGCTCCGGCGCTGCTGCTCGCAGGATTGCCACCCTGCTCCCCCTCTGTTTCGTCCTGCGAGTGTGCTACCGGCGCGGATCCCGATCCCTCTCCCGGACCCCCCATGTGGTTGCCATCCAACGACCACAACGAACCCGACGATGACGCGGATAGCCGCACAGAAGACGATGATGTTTGCAGCGGAGACGAAAACGCGCTCGCGTGTGACAGCGTCTGTCTGCTGAACGCTGCGAGCGACTTTCGACTGTTGCTGGATGAGGACAAGCACAATGTCGCTGGCGACAACGGTGACAATGGCGCGGTCTCGCGACTTGGGGATCTGATCCTCGAGCCAGAGCTTCTGCTGCTGCTGCTGGCTCCGACGAGATTCGACGTCCGCGTCTCGATCTCCGCTACGGTCGGCGTTACCTGTTGTTGCTCCTCGAGCGGCAAAACAGGAATACTCGTACTACCGCCTGCCCGCGTCCTCCTCGTCGTCCGGTTGCTCCGCGATGGCGCGCCTCTTCGCGGCTGACCGTCACAGGGCGACGGCCCAAAACTCCGCACCATTGCGGAAGCAGCAGAGGTGGGCGTGCGACTGTTGGAGCCCGGGGGGCCACTGCTGCCTGGAGCGGAGTCGGGCTGCGAGCCGGCCGACTGCGACTCGCCGGAGGAGTACGTATCCACTGCCAGGTGTCTGTTGAAAGCGGGCCCCTCGGTGTAAGTGCCGGAAGTACTAGCTCGCTGCAGCGTCAGATCGGCTCTGCTCTCCGCCAGCCGCTGATGGTCCTCATCTTCATTTTTCGGAAAAACAGTTTTTTGTTTCCACGTTTCCAGCGGCCGAGAAGAGAACCGCACTACGCTCTGTGCGCTTGAGCCAGAGGACGAAAAGGGAGGAGACATCTCCCCCGTCCTCGCGCCCTCATCGGACACCCCGTCATCGGGCACATCCTCGCTGGTGTCCTCACCGACTACCGCTCCTTCACGTCCAGCAATATCTTCGTGACCATGTGCAGCAGTTGAGATGGCCACAACTGCACGAGGGCGCTGGGAGCTGCATTTCCGTCGAGCAGCGCTCTCCGTTGGACTTTCGCTTCCCTCGTATGCGAAACCACAGCTACTGCCGCGGCATAGGGCCAGCAGGCTCGAGCGAGGGCCCGACGGCACCGCCGCCTCTGTCTCAGATGGAGATGCACCACCACGAAAGCTGCAGATCTTCTCCTCGCATGCTCCAGACACTTTCAGCCTGTCGAAGGACGCTGCGCAATCTTCGATGTCATGCGACTCCGGATTGCTCGCTGCCGCTCTGGCGACCTGCTCCTCTGGCCTGCCCCCGCTGCTTTTCAGGTCCGATTTGTGCGACGCGGAAGACTCCCCTGCATCAAGATGAAGCTTCTCGGACGAGGAGATCACGTAGACGGGGTTCCATTCCCCAGCGTCAACCAAGGTTGTCGTGTTGCACCACCGCTCTTGCTCTTGCTCGCGCTGATCGCGGCTGTTCGCGCCATCGCCAGAGGCGGGGCTCCCAGTACTATTGTTCACGCGAACCTCCTTTTCTTGGCGATCGCACTTGTCCCGAACATCTCGCCTCTCTGCTCGCGGAAGCTCCTTCCCCGCGAACTGTACGAGGGCGGCGCGGGACACCTCCCCTGCTGGTCTACCAACGAGGCCATTCAAGCACGCAAGAGAGGACAGCTGCGACGTCGTGGAGATATTCACGTTTCTGCTGCTTCTTTCCCGGGCCTCTTCGCGAACCGCCGCCCGCCGCGAGTGCAGCTTCAGCTCCCGACGGTTTGCGAAGCACACTGACCGCTCGGCATCTTCCGCGGTCGGAAGATCATGATCGTCGTCAAGGTCGAAGGGGAGGCCGTCGTCTTCTACAACTTGCTGCGGCAGATGCGCCGGCTGCGCCGCGAGGACACCTCTCGAGCCCGACCCCTTCCTCCGGTCCTGCAGCGTGAGGCACCACCTCCGAGGCTGGTGTCGTCCCCCGAAATTAGCGCCCGAGGCGGCACCGGACGACGATGACGGCGAAGTAGAGTTGCCCGGAAACCCAAGTTTGTCCTGCAGCTGCGCCAACGCCACACTGGTGAACACCTTCCCGCTACTTGTGCCAGTACCTCCCCCCGGCACGAGGACCACCTGCTCCCCTGCTTCGGTCATCGAGCAGGCGGTGGTCAGCCGCGAAAAGTCGAAGTTCTGTCCCCACGACGAACTGCCTGTCAAACTACCGCTCCTGCTCGTGGCCACGCTCGCGGTGCTTTCCTTAGAACCCCCGCGCGCACCTTTCTCCTCCGACGCGTGGTCGGCGGGCCGCTCGAGCTGCCCAACGTTGTTCTCTTGCCAATCACGCACCGAATCCGGTCCAGGTTCTTGAATACCAGTCGTGGTCTCTCCGCCTTTGTCGAAGGATCCCGCTCGCGATCGCGAATAAATTACTACATCAGTAGTTTCATGTCCATCAGGCATCGCTTGCGCGACTGCGACACGACCACAGCCGACAACCGGCGCACTCCTTGTCCGAGTCGAGTTTGCCTCACTCGCACACTGCCGTCGCAAAGAAGACGTCGCACTCGCACTCGCATCCGAGCGAGAATTAGGACTGCCGTGGGTGTCCCGAGGTGCCAATGCCATGACGCGGCCCTCATGCTCAGCATCGTCGCTGATACATCTATCGCCGCGGAACGGTTCGACCGATGTCACTCTCCGTTGCCGGGATCCCTGCAGCCAAGAAGTTTTGAAGGAGAAGTCCTTGAATGGCGACAGGGAGCGCGCGGCAGTTTTCACGAAGGAAAATTTG
Source organism: Amoebophrya sp. AT5.2 (assembly GCA_005223375.1). Classification (NCBI taxonomy): domain Eukaryota; class Dinophyceae; order Syndiniales; family Amoebophryaceae; genus Amoebophrya; species Amoebophrya sp. AT5.2. Next base: position 4,856 of record RXOD01005879.1, read on the forward strand.
TTCTGGTGTTTCGCAGCAGAATCGCTCTTGAAGCTGGAACTGCCATGCGACGGGAGGACGAGGCCACCGTGGTCGGAGGACGATGAAGATGCGGTCACGGGCGCGCCCCACGCTGTGCCCATGTTGAGGAGAGACTTCTCCTCAACAGCGGCTAATGCCAGCATGATTATACTCGACAGTGGGAAAAATAGACTCCTGCGCGTCCGAAGAACGAAGCTGCGCCGCGAGGAAAAGTGGCAGCACGAGGACGACATCGCGCAAGATGTTGGAATCGAGCTGCAGCTGCTGGCGGAATCCACTGCCCAGCAGGTGAGCAGCTCACACAGCGGCGACATTTTGTTCTTTGACTTTGTGTTTTGCAAAATAGCTGCTGTTCGTTTTTCTGACCTCTGGGACTGGGATGGGGAAAGCCAATCCCAGCCTGTCAGTCAGTAGTAAGACCGAGAGTACCAAAAAAGAAAAACCAGCCGAAGCTCGCTAGAAGTGGATGTGGCGAGTTGTATTAATTATAATTTACGGGCATAAGAATAAGTAGGGATGCGTTGCCAATCATCATGAGCGCAGGCAATAGCCTTGGATTTGCATGATGTACGAGACAGCCTATTCCCGAGAACATATTTCTGCCTGTTGAAAGCACAAGGTCAAACCCCAGTTGCGCTGGGACTGATGCCTTAGAAGATCGCTGATTGTGTGCTCATACAGAAGTCGAACCTTTTCATCCTTCTTTCTTTCGTGTTCTGTCTAGGTGTAGAACTGTACAGTGAGGGGGTCCTCGTCTCCCCTTCTGCATTTTGCATGCTCGTCTCGGCGTGGCCTGCCCTCGAGACCACTCACTAAAATGAAGAAGGATCGGCTGTATGGTACAACTCTAGTACTAGTAGTATCTTGGCTTCTACTTTACAATCTCATGCGTGTCACTTCTCCACTGGCGGTATTCATCTCATTTACTAACCTTACATTGCATGAGTGAGGACTGTACAGGAGTGAGTGCGGGATAGCAGTACAACGCGCCCCCATGTTACTTATACTTTATTTCCTTTATTCCTATATCAAACTCAATTGAGAGGCCAAACTGCAATACCGCGAATGTTGTCTTCTGATGTCATACTGAGCCCGTTCATCGCTCCAGAAATCCAAAAAGCGAGGTTCTGGCCGCGCCCAAGCGCACCTAGCGACCTTCAGCGGGCAATTCATTAAAATGAGAGTGCATAACCGATTCTACTTGTCGTGAAGTTGTACAATGAGAATAACAAAAGTAGTAGGACTTACTAAGTAACAAAAGACTGCGAACGGCCCCAAAGAAGGTCCGCCACTACCCAAACCCAAGTCGCAGCCTTCCCGTTGTAGTACAATTTAGTTACGCAGACTAACTAAGTATGTAATTCAGCTCTCTGTCCTCGTCCCTAGTGCCCATCTTCCGCCTCCATCATGTTCATTGGTTCGTTTTCGTTAATTATCTCCTTCACTTTTACTAGTACCTTCCTCGTCCTCTATGCGCACCACCTAGGTGACACCTGAAACACGACTCCGACTGCATGACGTGCTAGTTCAACCGCACTTCGCCACCGACTGCTCGCGTTGAGCAGAGAAGTATTGATTCATATTTTCTTTACTCCTTCTTTTTCTCCGCCTTCAGTTTGTCTACGTACTCGTCTCCGTACTTCCCGCGTAGCCCGGCCTCCTCGTGCTTCTCGTCGATCATGCCAAGTTCGAATTCCCAGGGCTGATCCAAGAACTGGGTTTTCACCGTCGACGTGCACACCCGCCAGAGAATGAAGAAGACGAGCGGGGAAATCCAGAACAAACCGCCCGAAGTGCTATAGTGGAACTTCAAGGAGCCCTGGAACGGAAACACGTTCTGCGAATACCAGTCCGTCGGCAGTTCCCTGAAGTAGGTGATGATGTTGATAAGGAAGTATCTTCACGCGCGGAAAAGCACGGGGAGCAGGAGCGGGACATCAGTAGAAAACTAAAACTCTTTATACAAGGTAACTGATTCACCCAGCGGCCAGGACCCCTCGTGGTTTTACATTCGAGCAGGAGATCAAGAAAAATTTAAATTAGTACTCCGCCGCATACGTCCCCGTGCATTTGGCTGGGAGCAGCAGCAGCAGCTGTTTCATGGTCCAGCAGAAGAGGGCGTTTGCCGGGTAGCTCCAGAGCACCACGATCCATTTTCGCCCCGTGTTCGCGTCCTCCTTCGTGAGGCCGTCGAGCTTGATGGGCATGTAGGTGCCGCGCCACTTTTTGATCACCTGCTTGGCGCAGAAGAAGCCAAACTGCCCAAAGTAGTCCGCGAACTGGATCCCGAGCGGCACGCGAAAGTCGGCCCAGTCGATGGTCTTGTGCACGTTCTCGATGCGTTCCGCGTGGTGCTCCAGCTTGTGCCGCATGCGGTCAGAAAGGCCGATCAGCTCGAGGAACTCCATCAAGTAGCGCCGGCCGACCCACTTCGGGTTGAACGGGTTCCACTTCACCGTGTATTGGGCAGGGTTCGTGTGGTACCTTTGCAGGTTTTCGAGGTCGAGATAGCAACCGAAAGCGTAAATGAGCCAGGTGCTAGAGGTGCGGTAGCCAGAGCCAGTGCCAGTAGAAGGTACTTACTAGTACAACGAACCTGGGGCTGCTTTCTCTCTATTTTTCGCAGAACAAAAGTATGTTTCTGGGGAAGTAGCAGTAGAACCAAGGCATCTGTAAGTATCTTTCTATACCACTCGTGGATCTCGAGGTCGAAATGCATGACGAGCATCCAGGCGCAGTAGTAGGCCGGGTCGCAGCAGTTTCCCACGAGAAAGGCGACCGCCGCCGCAAGCACGCTCCACTGGTGGAAGTTCAGGCGGTAGCAGTGGGGCGTACGCGAGTACATCCGGGGGTCCACGTAGTGATGGTAGAACCCCCACGGCACGACCACCGTGTGGTCGCACTGCCAGGCTTGCAGCAGCGCCGTGTGGATGAAGATGTGTACGATTACGAACGAGGTCGGCTGGCAGAGGCACGCGAGGAGGAAGCGCGGCAGCAGCACGTGAAACCAGGACTCGGAGCCCGGGTAGATCTCCTCGTGCGAAAACTGGGTCACCATGAAGACGAGGTGGCACACGAGAAAGGTCAGGGTGAGAGCGTCAATCACCTGGTAGGACCACTCCCAAGCATGGCGCTCCTTCATGAAACTCTCGTACTGGGGGCCAATGATGGCCATGTCCAACGGATCGCCAGAATCTGCGGGGTATCAGTCGATGAAAGTGTAAGTGAATCTGTATGTGATGAAGGTACCTCCTTGAACCCAACCATGGATCCATATCCATACCGCCCATTCTGCATCACTTATATCCAACGATCCGCGGCCGCTTACTGAACTATATGTAGGACCTCTCTCCTCTGCCTCCTTGATGCGTTGTGCCTGGGACTTCGGGGCCGCCGCAGCGGCAGCGGTCGCCGTCTTCGTGGGGCTCTTGTCCTCCTTGTCATTTCGCTGAACTGGTAGCTCCACCTCGCTTTCGAGTAGCGTCGCCCCGTGCTCCTTCCGCTGTCGCGCACCCGCCATCCTTGCTATCGACTGTCGCGAACCACAAGAAGCTTCGCGTACTCAATTTCGATTTTTGGATTGGATTGCTGGAAATTGAGCTGTAGTTGTACTAGAAGGAAAATATATGATTTTCTTCCGAAAATTCTGAAAGAATTCCAAAGTCTGACTTTCAGACAACTAACTTCTATCTTAGGGTTAGGCAATTGCTTGCTATATGCTTCCCGACGTCTACTTGATAAATTTAAATGGCTTAAGAACAAGAAGCGGGCACGAGAATTAGTACAATCCCGACGAAGGGGGTAAGAAATGCCTTTCTTTCCACGACCACGAACAACCGAGTTTATAACACGTACGCGATTGATCACTACTTTCTTACACTAATTTATTTTTTTAAAGTTTAACGATAAGGCTAAGTATGCTTGTACCTCCAGAGGTCTACTAGGTAGGTCTAACAGCAAGGACACTTGGTGGTAGTGTTTACAACAGGCCGCTTTCGTCCGTCAATCTCGCAAGGAGAGACAGAAAGAGTGGGAAACCGTCCGTCGATCTCGCGGGGGAGAGACAGAAAAACCTGGCCGAAAACGCAGAGGGGGGCATAATTCTTCATTTTCGGATACGCCTTGCAAGAAACGTCGTCCCACGCAAAAAACAAAAAACAGCTCATGAAAAAACTGCCAGTACTACCGAAGCACAAAAGCCAGTAACACACGCATGCAAAAAACGTGACGAAATTGCCGGCATCGTCAGCGCACCTTCATAGTCGTTCGTTTGGCACAACATTTTCCAACATCTACTACGCCTCTGGACACTGGCGAAAGACGTGCCGCGGGGCAGCTTCGGGCGTTCAAGCAGGGCAGCGACGAGAATGGTGAAAATCATTTTCCTTCTTGGTGTGGAGAAGGCGGTCGTGGAGGCGCGGGGTTGCTAAAAAAACTTTCTGAGTCGCTTCAGTTTCAGTACAATGGATGGAGAATGGTCATCGAATCGGAGAACTGGGCCGCAGACAATGGAGTCAGATTGAACCCTTACCACGCTGCCCCGGGTTCCCCACCCCCCTCCAGTACTGTTGCACCGGGCTCTCCCCCTATTGCCTCCCCGACCTGCGGCGCGCCGTGCGAGTCACCCGAGCTTGATGCTCCTTCCAACGCCATGCCCACTGCCTCGGCAGCGCCGCCTTCCCCGTCTGCCAGGGCCGCGCCGACGTCGGCCCCATCTTCGACCACCCCCTGATCCTCGGTGCCCCCTCCCGCCACCACTGCGACTTTGCTTGGCGCGGCGCTCGCGACGCCCCCCTTGCCCTTACTTCCTTTCGAGTACGACTCAGACCGCCCCTTATAGCCGCCCTTCTCCTGGTAGGTGAAGCCCATCTTGTCCTTTCCCCCGAACTTAGACTTTCCCTTTCCCTTGGGCCCCTTCGTGCTGCCACAAACGACGCAGGCCGTCGTGAGCCAGACCATGGTGGAGCCGCACCACCCGCACAGACGGCTGGCGCCCTTTCCACCTGTTTCAAAACCAATCAAGAGGCAAAAGTAGATGTTGAGCTAGCAAAGAACAGAATCATATATCAAAAAGCTACAGGATCGGCAACGAAGCAGAATCATATGATCAAAAAATGAATCCGTAAATTTACAACAGATCCCCCACGAGAACAAAAGCTCTCCTTACCTGTGTCCTCCCCGTATGCTACCGGCGGATTCATGATGTGCACGTTGAGCGCCTTTGGCTTCGAGCTATCTGTCCAGTCCATCGTGAAGCGGACCTGGTGTAGAACGAAGCGTGATGTAGATGTTGTATTCAACTCACTCTCCGTCGTGCATGGACGTTCGTCGTGTTGCTGTGAAACCTTCACTGAGTGAAGGGTGTGGACCACCTGTACATTCGCTCACTCGGCGCAAAGGAGCGAGACAGACGAGTCGAGCTGGATTCATCGCCAAAAAGAATCGCCTGCTAGATGGATACTTAGGTTCTTACGTGGACTTGTTTTTCTGCTGAATCCGATTCCACGCACGTGACAAGTGGCGCCGTCTCCAAGAAGCTATTTCTGTGCACGAAGACGTCGTGGCCCAGGGTCGCCTCGCTCTGTTGGATGAACCCCCAACCGGTACTTGGCGTGTACACTTTGATCACGCCTTCCACTCCGTCCACGCTCTCCCCCTGCCTCGCCACTACTTTTTCGCTCCCCTCCGGCGGGGCCTTCTGGTTGCTGTGCGACTTCCCGTAGGCGGACGGGTGATGTGTCAGGCTGGGGGTGGAGCCATGGCCCTGATGAAACGAGTTTGACGTCTGTCGGGTCGGCGGTTCGAGCGCGCGGTCCAAGCCTGCAGGGACGGCGGCGTGCCCGTTGGAGGCGGGCGCCGAAGGGGGTGAGGAAAGGCCTGTTCATCGATTTTCATCGAGTGTTTCAACCGATGCAGCGATTGTTTGATATTTGAACTTGATGCGTTTTTTATCCTATACACGGCAGGAGATAACGGGGACTTCACTGCGAGTGAGGGGACCCCGTTGGAACAGCTACCAAGCAATATCCGGTCCATGAGACGGCCTCTTGCACGCGAAAACGAGGCAAAACGGACCGCACAATGGACAGTGGACCGCGAAAGTATATTGTCGCCTGGCGTTGTCCTGCTCCACTTCTCGGCTACGACCTCATTTACAATGTCATCCTTGTCCTTTCGCGTCGCGGTTTCGGACAATGAATAAGGATAAGCTGCTGCCGCGGCGCTAATGAATATCAATTCAGTCGTAGTAGAGTACCATTGGCCGCTGGAACTGCTCCGCCTCCCGTGTCTGTTGCGCCTACGAGTGGTGATCCGCTTTTCGCGACCGGTGCACCAGACTTGGGTACGGCGCCACTTATGCTGTTTGATATTGGATGCCCGGTGCTGTGCTCCATCACGTGCTCGTTGCCTTCCATCAACACCTGATCGTTGTTTTCTTCGACAACGTTGTTCTCCTCGACCACATTGTTATCGGCCCCGTCCATTGCTGCGTCGCCCCAGACGTCAGCCATCCGAACCCAGCTCTGATGCACCAAAGCAGAGAAGCGAAGAGACAAAGAGCCACCTGATCCTGATGTCAACTTCAAAAAGTGCGGCTAATAAGTCTTGGAAACCTTCCAAAATCCCAATCAAGAGTGGCCGGGCGCTAATCAGGATGCTGCTGCAATCAAAACGGAATCGAAAAATCTCGGATTTTGGTTTGCTTGGCCCTCAGCAAGCAGGCGAAATAAGACACGCCAGACCTGCAACGACGAGGAAACCCGACCGCGCGCGGCGCACTGCTGCGGTAAGTATCAATCCCGAGAGGGCTGCTCTGGGCCCTCTTCTCTTCTAGACTCTAGTCCGCGAGACGCCGCCCCGAAGTGAGAGCAAAGGCCCCCAGGCACAAGCTTCCAACGCTAGAAACTCAGTGGCCGGCCGCTGCGATAAATGTCGGCCGCACTGACCGAGGGGGCGGACGTGTCAGCACAGACAGTCCCACCACGCGCGGGACAATAGCGCCACAAGCGCAAGCCCTCCTCCAAGACGACGCCGACGCGATGGCGCCTCAAGAGGGTACGGCCTCGAGCTGGCTCGACCCGGGGGCCGGACTGACGGCTGGGACCGGCGCCGGGACGTCGCCCATAGCGCTAGGAGATCAACCCTTTTAAAATGGGGGATCAACCAATTGAAAAGGAAGATCAACCAATTAAAACGGAAGATCAACGAATTGAAAAGCAAGATCAACCAATTAAAACGGAAGATCAAAGGTCAAAAGGAGAATCAAAAAAAAA
>RXOD01005880.1:0-12135 GCA_005223375.1 Amoebophrya sp. AT5.2
TTCTAGAAGGGCCCTCTTAGGACGCCGCTCTTAGAGAGGCCCTCTCTAGTTATAAGAGGCCCAAAAATCAAATATGAAACACTATTGTTATTATATACCACGTAATAGTACATCGAAAAAAAACCTGTAGTGCCTGTCCGTGGTCCTCACTCCTCGAAGTGTTTGTGGGCGGGTTGATGCATTTCCGTACCACTTTGCTACTGACATATGAGGGTGCTGGAAAATGTATTATTTACCACTTTGCTACTGACCACAGGTACGAACTCGGTATGTTGTCCGACCTGTTAGTGTCCGAGCTGTACGAGAGCGGTGAGGACATCGTGAAGCAGGGAGAGAAGGGGAGCACCATGTATATCCTCGAGGACGGTGAGTGCAGGGCCTTCAATAAGTGCGGGAAAAAAAATCTGAACTCAGGCTTAGGTTTGGAGCTGGTCTGCGGGTGGCCTAGTTATGGGAGGGCATGCGGCTAGGCAACAGGCAAGTAGAAAGCCATGAAATCTGATGTCTCAGGGACCAACCTGGAATAAAAGCATCTTCATATCAAGGCTCCGGGTTCGGCGGTTGCCTCATCGAAGTGTAATGACACCGAGCAGCGAAGTAGGAGGGCGTTTGCTCTGCACATTGTGCTGTCGGTGACCAGGCGGGTGGGCCAGAAGGCAGGGGCCTTCTAGGCTAGACCTCCACAGCATCGGGCCTGAGTTGTTTCAATCGGAGCCCGGCTCTAAGTGTGTCAACGGCGCGAACGGGGAGGTCGCTGTGAAGCACTACCGACAGCAAGGGGAGTATTTCGGGGAGATCGCGTTGCTGAAAGAGTGCGAGCGAAAGGCGACGGTGCGAGCGTGTGGCACGGGCTGCAGCGTGCTGAAGCTGAACAAAGTGGACTTCGACCGGGTAATCGGCCCCATCGTGGACACGCTGCTGGGCTTGTTGGACGCCTATCCGCAATACGCAGCCTTTTTCGAGGACGAAAACTAGTAAGCGAGATGAGCTAGTCCTAGTAGATCTAATGCGTTAAAGTTAATTAATACGGGCAGTGGACGAGCTGGAGGTTGGGACATCAAATTGGTGACGCAGGTGGAGCGAAGATTGGAAGAAAGTGCTTGGTGCAGCTGCTATGGACGAGAAAACAGATACACTAAGTCAACTAATGCAGAGACTACACTAAGGCAATTACTTATCACAAAAAGGAGAAGGAGATCTTCGACGTTGAAGAAGGAAATCCACTTGCAGTAAGCTGAACCTTGCGTGAGCACGAGCATGCGACAGCGACATAGTGCGTGAGCTTGATCTCTTCAGTGTTGTATTTGGTGTTGAGTTGAAAGAACAAATAAATTAAACGGTGTAGATGTAGTTGTAGTGCCGTGCTTTAATATTAGCAAAGTCCAGTACGGCTACGGGTTCGGTGCGATCACTTTGCTAATGTGGCCAGGGGTTGTTCGCGGTCGGAGTCCTCGAGACGCAGCTTGACTACGATGGGAAGGCATTACTTTCAAGCATCACTAGCGGTAACTCCACGCGCCCAAAAATTAAAGCCATCTTCGGGCTCAGGGAACGTCTGTGGTCACAGTCTTTCTTTTCTCCGGCTCAAACAAGATGTGGCGGCGCGTCTTTTGCAGTTTTGTTTTCTTGCACCTCCTTGTCCTCCGGGAGTTGTGCTCGGCCTTTCGCCGGACGCGGGCGCCCGATTTTGATTTCGGAGGCGATTGGCTTGTGCTGGATGAGGACGGCCACGCCACTACTTCGCCTGCTTTTACATTTGCTGCTCCGTCGGCCTCGGCCGCAGCGCACGTTTCTGAGAAACAGCACGCAGTGGTCGGAGGGAACGACAACCCTTCTGACCAACACCCGCCGCGAAGCCCGAAGGCAGGGGTACGGCACGGCGCAAGTGCGGGCGGAGAGGAAGAAGAAGATGATGATACTGATAATGAGTACATTCTCGTTGACGACGGCTACTACAACAGCAGCGACCAGCCGCAGTGGGCGAGCGCCAACGCGAATGCCACCGGTCCGTTGATCACTACAAGCAGCAGCAGCTTGAGCTCGCTCGTGACGAGTAGCACCGCTAGAAGTTGTGACGGGAGCGGTTGTAGTACTACTCCCATCAACTCCCCGAGAACTTCCGCCGATGCGGGAGAGAGTGGCTCCGAAGATGAAGAGATGGTACCGCAAGAGGTGGTCGCTCTGGAGCGGCTGCAGCTGCGAGTGAGGAGCGGGAAGGAGGCGGATGTACTGATGCGGCACCTCGGTGCCGTCGTGCGCGAGTGGAGCCGCGATCTGAACGTGACGCAGAGCGTTAGCGTGGCTTACTTCGACGACGAGGAGCAAAAAGTGGACTCGCGCACGGAAACGGTCGTTGCCGGCGCCCGACCGCTTCCCGCGAAGGAGGAGGAACAAGAGGAGGAGCTGCTTTTCCTCCCAGGTCCGTCCGCGGCAGTTCCGGTGCTACTGCTACGGATGTTCCGGGCGATTACCCGCAAGTGCGCCGGGCTCTGCGACGGCGGGCCGCTTGTCTGGCCGAGCGCGGCGCTCTACGATGTGTCCTACTGCTACGCCGGCGTCGCGTTCGCGCCGGAGCCGCAAAACACAACATCAGCCGGGTCACCTTCTGTGGCGCAGTGCGAGCGGCGCTGGTTCACTGAAAAGCCACTGGGCGAAATCTTGGGAGGAGGCCGCCTGGAGGAAGCCGCGTGGTCGCTCGCGGACGTCCTGGCAGCGATGATCGGCTCGTCGACCACGAGCGACCTAGCGGATGAGAAAGCGTTTCGGAGCGTGCTCGTCCTGTCCGGCTACGCAGGAATGCCGCTGGGAACGGGACGTGTGGCCGGACGAGGTTCCGCGGGTGCGCCCGGCAGCGCGCAGACCAAGGACCACGCTGTCCTGGGGGGCAAGCTGCACTACTTGGAGCTGCTGGATGCGGCTGCGTCTGCGCTGGAGCAGGAAGTCGCGGGGGGCGCAGCCGCAGATCCCTACGCCGTGTTCGACGGAGTGGCGGCTGCAGAGAGCCGCTGGGAACTCGTCCGCGCCTTCCGATTCGCGGACATCCAGGGGAGTTGCGTTGAGTACGAAAAATCGTTCCCGCCCGCCGTCGAAGAGCGCAGACCAGCAGTACCTGCCTCTGCGGGCGGGGGTCGAGAAGTCGGGCTGGCTGAGGATGCGCCGCCGGGCGCATGTCCTCCAAAAGACGTTGGTGGTGCGGGGAAGCTGGACGAGTCCACGTCCCTGACGCCGTCCAAGCCCAGCCTACTGCGGCGCATCTTTTCCGGTGACTTCACTGCGCTCGCCGGCGGCGGAGGCGGAATCGGCGTGGACTTCGGCATCGACCTCGACGCGAGTGGCTTTAGTAGCATGAACCGGACCTTCGCTTTCGCTCCACCATGTGACCTGGGCTGGGACTTCAGCGGTATCCACATGCTGATGCCGGACGTGCACCCGTGCGAGTTTCGGAAAACGAAGAGCGCGAACGAACTGGAATCGCTCCCGCACGTCTTCGCGCGGTCGCAGAGCGCGCCCGCAATGTCGACTCCGGGGAGCAGCAGGAGCAGCTCATCAGCCGCGACGGGTGGCCACCGCCGTCCTCCGCGGCCAGCTAGTGCGACAGAGCCCATCAACATCATGCCTGCGGGAGCCGCGGCGGCGCGCAGAAGGGCTCCGGCGTCGGTTTCACTGAAAGTGGCTCCGCGGTTGATCCTGGACGAGTTGCAGTGGGCGAGCAGCGCTGCTGCGGTCGCCCAAATCGCGGACGAGCTGGCACAAGCAAGGGAGGGGGGCGGCAGCAGCATGGTGAATAAAGAGAACCGCGTGGCGGGGAAGGAAATCGATCATTCGAAGGAGCCGCTGGGTGTCGATGCAATTGAGCTCGACGATTTTTCGCGGAATTTGGTCCGGCACTTCGAGCGCGTCGTGCGGCGAGCGCCGCTGCTGGATGCTGGCGGGGTTCTTTCTTCTAGTGGAAACGGGAACGCCGGCAGACGAGTACTACGGGAGGTTCCGGATCTCTTGCTTTCGATCGGGGAGCACCATAGCGAGTCCTTCTCATCGGCCCCGCCTCCCAGCAGCACGAGTTTTCTAGCGTCGCGACGGAAGTTTCAGACTTCTGGCGGGCGGCCCGGGGGGCAGATATTCACCGGCAGTCCTTCTAGTCTGAACATCCTCGACATCCAGCCGGGAGTCTATCAGAAGGATTTGAGCAGGATCGGCGCTCCCTGTGGCTTCGCGCCGAGCATCGGCAACGTGCTCGCTTCGACGGCGTCGCTCGCCAGGCTAATGCTGCACACGTTCTCGCCACCAGCGGAAGACAGCGCAACTGCCAGGGCTAGCGGCAGTCCGTCCCTGCTGTCTGCGAACCAATTCGAGTTGGTGCGAGACGCGCTGAGCAGGAAAAAACGCGAAGAACCGTTGTTCAGTAGTGGGTCTGGGAGAGGCCGCGAGGATCAGAGCTGGAGGAAATCGCAGTCGCCGTTTCTCAACTTCAACGCTGCGCTGGCATACGGACAACTCAACTATGATTCTCCCGAACCGGGGCTCTCTGTGCCCCAGAGGAGCCAGACTCCAGGACCGGCAAAGACCACGCGCTTCACGTTCAAGGTAGTCGTCAATGATGAAGATTATCACCATAATCCCTCCGCGTCCGCAGCAGTCGGTGAACCGCACGAGAAAGTGATTACCGTCGACGTCGGCTCCACCTTTTCGGCGTCCGCATCAGGTCGCGCGGAGGACGGGGGCTGGTCGCCGTTCGCGCACGACTCGAACCTTTTCTCGCTCTCCGGCAGCAACCCCCTGGGCGGCAGCTGCCATCACAACACCTTTTCAGCGGCGCTCAACCTTGGCCTCAGTCTGTGCGAAAACTCAGCGGGGAACGTCGGTCCCTACGACTGGACGAAGAAACAGGCGGAGCACTGTCCGGGAGCCGCGAAACAATTTTACATGCGGAAATTGCACTACGAAATGCTCAAGGCGCTGGTGAAACTGCATGTGGCGGGCAGTGCTGGAAAAGTGGACAGCGGCACAGTCGCAATGGTGGGTGACGACGAGTCTTGGCTGCTGGAGGAGGCGAACTATCGACAAGGCTTCGAGCGCTTTTGCAGCTCGAAAAAGATGTCGGTGGTATCGTGAGACAGCGTGGAGGCGGCAATGTGGAAGTTTTCGACTGAAGCTGAACAACGAGCCTCCACGGGGCAGCGCCGCGGTCTCGGAAAACATTATCTTCCTGAGAATACTGCACATATTCAGCCGGGTTTTGACTGCATAATACTCGATCCATGTCAATGTTATGATGTATGATTAATGCCCTGCAGATGCATGTTGATGTTTATCGGTGATTCTTTCGCTTTGCTGTTTGCCAACCGTCTTCGCAACGAACCTGGTTTGCCAAAAAATGCAGAAAGTCAACATGCGGAACAGAGAACGAAGAGAATGACGCCATACAATGTAGTTGTGGCCGCGGCGGTACTGCCGCGACTGCAGCATCGTGGACGTCTGGCTGCCCGAAGCAAACGCGTTGTTCACGCCTTGGGGTTGGGAACAAAAGTGTTACAGATACAGTCTTTAGAAGTTTGGCGCTGGCCTTGTGGGCAAGAAGGGTCGGGTGGTGGGGTGCAACGCTGGCAGGGTAATCCGGGATCGGGGAGCCCTGAAAAACAAAAATTGGAGAGCGCAGGCGCAGGTAGAGCTCGCCATACAGCGGAGAGGGGGCCTTCAGGAAGACGCCTTGGATGGGCGCAAGCGGCAGGAGGTTGTTGGAAGAGAACCGCGGGAGGAGGCGTGTGGTGCCCTAAAATGAACGTCGTGATTCTCTAGGCTGAATGCCCTAATGTGAACGCACGTCTCAAAGTGAAGTCTCTCCCTGAGTGGCTGCAGGGGTACCTGGTGGGGACGGGAGAGCATTTGTGTCTGGAACACCCCAGGAGTCGCAACTAGTCCAAAGTGCGGGAGTGGGCGAGCCCCTACTCTTGCGCCCTGCAAGGGTACCAGATACGTGCTCGTACAGCAGGAGGGGCTGGAGTGGACGACGAGAAAAAAATGCGGAAGAAACGACAGAGGAAGATCAAGAACAGGATCGGTGGCGGAGACTATAATTGGCAGAAGACCCATGCTTGCTATCGTGCCGTTACCGGGGCGACCCGGGGGTGGACCCAGAAAGACGAATCGCCGAGGAGATGAGTGAGGTGATGGGAAGCGACGCACCGTTTTCGCTGCGTTTCCCGTGCGGATGTCAGCCGGGACATGAGTTCGAGTGGACCTGAATACACCTGAACGATATAGTTTCTTGACATCAGATTCAGAGGCTGGAGTTCATGATCATTTTGTGATGCAGTGTTACCGGTGAGCACAAATGGAAACGGTGAAGCGCAAAAGCGTGTCCGTGGCCGCATCGAGAAAAAACACGAGGTGAGTGGCAGTAACTGAGGGAGACGAGCGTGTGAGCTGCAGTTCATCGGCGCGGACTCGGGACCAAAACATCGTTTCAGACTCGGCACCTATGGGTTCAAATCCAGTGCAAAATCAAGTAAAAAGAGTGTCAGCTGCTGCCGAGAAGAGAGCTGAGGCTGAGCTCCAGCCTGAATGCGATGGGATGCGGCGCTTCTTCGTCCCCTGGAAGCATTCCTCGTCGGCCGAGCCAGGCCTCCGAGTCCAAGTACCAGGTCGGGATCGACCCCTTTGGCGCAGCAGAATTGACGGCAAACTCTCATCAACCGCATCCCTCTCGGCACGAGAACGTCAATTGCGACTCCGACGACGCCGCTTCATCGTCCTTCGAGGGCTACGCCGACGAAGCGACCTCCGCGATCCAGCGCGTCATCTCAACGGTCTCCTCCCTGTACTCGTATGTCGATCAGGAGAAAGCGAACGCCTTCGCGCTGGTCGAGGAGCAGCGGCGGCGGGAAGTCCTGGTCCGGCTCGCGCGGAAGATCCGCGAGAAGCGTCCTCTGCTGGACCACGTGGGGGCGAGTGCTGGGCCCCTGCAGGGGCCGGGCCGAGGAGGGTCAGCCGAGTGGAAGGGCGTCACAGCGCAGAACGCAACCGTGAAAGGGGAGATAATCGTGATCGAAGTAGCGAAGACGGAGTTGGACGAGAACGACGAAAGCGCGGAAAAGAAGAAGACGTTTCCGTACACGGAGCTGTGCTGGGAGAACAACGCGCCGACGTCGCTGAAACAGGACGTGGACGTCCTGGTGAAGAATGCGACGGAGTTCAGCGCGAAGCAGCTTGTGCACGCGTCGCAGGACTACAACAGGCCCGGGAGCGAATCCTCCACGGAAGTAGGGGGGCAAAGCAGAGCAGGAGGAGCTGCGGGGGGAGAGGAAACCACGCAATACCTGTCTCTGCAGCGGAACGAGCTGCTGGAGGTGAACTACAAAACCGAGCACTGGTGGTACTGCCGGAAGATAGCCGACGACAGCGCGGAGGGCTGGGCCCCGGCGACCTTGCTGCAGGAGCTGGGAAGGGTCTCGAAAGACTTTGGGGAGGAGGCGGCTCGGTCGTCCGGCCGCGGGAGCGCTGCGGAGGAGCCCGCTGCGTCGACGTCGCAAAAAACTTCGAAGAGTGGTGCCGGGGATGACGGCGTCGCAGCGTTTGGCAGTAGTCGTGGGGAAATAATAAAGGAGCAACGGCCAGATACGAAAACGATGGCGTCGAAGGACACCGTTTCGTCGACCTCGTCGGAAGCAGACAAACAAGATTCGCACCAGCAGCCTACAGGCCAGCAGTCAAGCCAGCAATCGCTCCTCCTCACGGTGAAGGAGAACGACGTGGTGCAGGTTCTGTTCCGCCACTACTCCGGCTGGACGTACGCGCGACACACACGGAAGCCGTATGGCGACGGGTGGCTCCCGGATGCGTACATCATTCCAACGGCCGAGTCTCGCGACAGCGAGGACGTGCGCCCTTTTGTGCAGCAGGTGAAGAAGTTTTCCGTGATCCAAGAAAACCTGCAGAAGATCGTCGAAACAGGACAGAGTGCCGACGCCAGCGTGCGCTTCCTGCTGGCGCAGAATAAAGACTCCGCGGGGCGGCAGCTGGAGAAGGAGGCGCAAAAATCGTACATCGAGCAGGTCTCGAGCGTGATCGAGCACCTGGCGTCCGAAGTGAAGCAAATCTGCGACGCCCTGTACGGGGCACAGAACTACACTCCGGAAGTTGGTGTGGGAGGTACTACTACTGGACCGAGCGAGACGATGAAAAAGGCGAGGGTCGAGTGGCTGTGGGAGGTCGAGGAAGGACAGCTAGTGGGCTGCTTCGTCGGGGAACTCGTTCTTGTGCTCGCCCAGAACGTGCAGGATTGCGGGTGGAGCTTCTGCCGAAGACTGCCCAGTGCTGCGCAAAAATCACAGTCGGAAGAGGGGTGGGTACCCGAAGACGCACTGAACTACAAGGATCTGGAGGGCGGGAACCGCTCGCGGCAAGGAAGCAGGCGAAGCTCGAAGGTGCTTTTATCGTTTTTTGGAGTGCATCGACGTCCATCCTGCGCAACAAATCTAGAGCGGCACTCCTAGAACGTGCCAGATGCTGCAGTCGCTCCCCCCCGCACAAATAGTGATGCAGAGACGTTTTTGAAATTCATCAACAAGAACGTACATGTTTGTAGTACTATGGGCTCTGTAGACGTAGACCGCGTTATGTCCCTGCTTTTTTAGTACCGCAAGCTTTTCCACTCCAGCTCCACAACATCGCATCTCGTACGCCGTCGTGCAGTACGGAAATGATACAGCGTGAAACCTCCACCTTATAGCCGTAGCCACGCGTGCGCGTGGTCTTGCTACTACCAACTCTATCTTCTACCTCACATGACCCCTTCAACGGTTTGGCTACATTCATTCATGATCGAAATCAGGATCTCCCTCGCGTCCCGCTTCGCGACCTGCCGTCCTGGGTGCAGAAGGACGCTTCCGCCCGGTGGTGGTCCGTGTCGCAACGGAAGTACTGTCAGGTTGTCATCACTGATGTGAACCCTGAGAAGCAGTCCGTGTACGTGCAGTTCAGCATCAACAAGGACGCGTGGAAGGGCGTCCGGTTCTACGACCTCGTGCACTATGCCGAGGCCTGTCCGCTGCAGCCCGAGGAGTCGATTCTGAAAGCCCAGCAGCAAGCGGGTACTGGACCCCCGCAGGCCGTGGGAGTAGAGGAGGAAAGCCGAGGGCTGCGGGCCGCAGCGCTGCAAGTAGGTGATGCGATCGACGCGATCGATTCCGCGGGAATGGACGAGAACGACGCGGCCGACGACGCGCTGCTGGGCGAGATGGTCCAGGGGGTGCAGCAGATGCTGCTGGGGGACGACGGCGGGAGCACGACGGGGATCATCTCGGCGTTTGAAATGTCCGACAGTGAAGGCGAGGCAGAGGGCGACAATATTGATATCATGGAGGTGGGGGAGCAGTCGCCGGGGTTTGGGTTCGCGGCTCCGCCGTCCACGTACAGCAGTCCGACGAAGACACCGCCGCGCGGCGCTGGGGCCTCCAACACGCCGGCGCCCCGGGGCGCGGCCGCCCAGGACAACGTGAGCAGCTCCTCCACCTCTCCGCACCCGTTTTTTCGCGCCGAGAACACGCCGCCCCGGACGGCATCGGACGCGGCCGGGGGGCCCTTGCGGAAGGACAGCATCGTCGCGGTGCCGCCCCCGCCCCTGCCGGCCGGGGGACTAAGTCCGGCGAAGGGTCCAGGGGGAAAGATCGCGGTGGATCCTTCGGCGACGCCGTCGTTCCTGGACGTGCAGTTGGGCGCATCGGAAACGGCGGTGTCGCTAAGAACCGCGCGTTCGGACGACGCACGCGAGGGTGCGCAGGTAGTAAACATCAGCCTGGAGGGCAGCCCATTGAAAAGACTAGAGATGCAGGGCAGAGACGTGCGCTTTCTTCCAGTGGAAACGAAAGCGGAGCTGGCGGAAGTGCTCGAAGCTGATGTCGCCAGGAGTCCGGATATCGGAGGTACAAAAGAAACTGCAGGGCTGCGCACGACTTCCGACAGCCCCGAGAAGCTGCTCGACGACTTTGCCCACAACCGCCGGGACGTGCGCACCGTAGACGCGATTGTGAGCGCCAACAGCGAAGTGCTCCTGCACCCGGACACGAACCACCCCGTGCTGGCCACGGAAGTAAACGTCGAGTACGTTTACGTGGACCCGTCTTCCGGTGCCGTCACGGGTAAAGCAGCGCTGCGTCCGGACGGATCGCCGAAGAAGCTGGACAAGGCAGCGACGAGCATTGAAGTCCAGGGTTTCGTCACGGACAAGGAAACGGGAGCCAAGCTGGGAATGACCTCCTCGCCGGAGAAGCCGGGGCGGGAGAGCCGCGGAAACGTGGTCACCTTGGTGCTGGACGGCGACAGAAAGCAGGTTCTGGGGTATGCAGGGACACCCGTGGCAACAAATGCAAGTGAGAATGCGTCTGCGCTTCGCGCGTCTGTAGACGACCAGCAAGAAGTAGCTGCAGCTGCACCGTCGGGGGCGCGACAAGCCGTTGACACGAGCAATAAAGTCTCGCCGGTGATATCCACCACCAGCGGGCCGCAGTCCTCGCCGGTGTTGTCTGAACGCACGACGCAGGCCGACAGTACGCAGGCGGGCGCCAGCTCCAAAGCCAGCGAGAAGCAGCAGTTGAAGCAGCAGCAGCGGCTCGAGAAGAAGCGGCAAAAGTCGATTTTGCGGATGCAGGCGGCGGTGCGGATGTTCCTGGTGCTGCGGAGGATACGAAAGAAGAAGCAAGACGCGATCAACGTCGTGAAGGCGAAGTGGCGGTCGCACTTGACGATGCGGCTGCTGAATCAGCTCTTGTACAACTACTCGGCCACCGTGATACAAAAGCGTTTCCGCGGCAACAAGGGCCGGGCGCGGGCCGTGAAGCTACGGCAGCAGTACCAGGACAGAAAGCTCGCGAAAATCGGCAAGGAAATGGAGTCCAGCGAGAAGGTGCTGGCGATGATCAGCAAATTGCAGCAACTGGACGACGCGTTGGATTTCAACGACGTAAATCGGGTGTTGAACACGGCTGGCGAAGCAGGGGTTGAAGATGAAATAGGCGCAGGGGCCGCAGGAGGAGGAGGAGTTGAAAACGACAGCAATCCTGCCAAGTCCCCGACGACGTACCACAATCCTAGTGCAGTCGTGGAGCTGCTGGCCAGCCCGATAGAAGTGGGCGAAGCCGCAGCTGCGAGCAGCGCTCTGTTGTTGAAAACTCCGGTGGATAGTTGTACGAGCGCAAAACCGGCGCGCTCCAGCCCGCACATGCTGTTGAAGTCCATTCGACCAGGTGCCGGAGGAGGTGGTGGACGTGGAGGGCCAGCCACGACACCAATCGTTGCCGCGTCGCCGGGGCTTTTTTACCACGGATCGACCCCCGGCGCGCCGTCTTCCACCAAGAAAATCCGGGGGAAGACGATGGTTCTAGCGGGAAAAACCGCGGAGATGAAAAGGAAGGAGCGAGCGCTGTTCGGGGAAGCGGTCGCCGCGCGGATGCGCGTTCTCGAGGAAGAACTTAATGGCGAGGAGGAGGAGGAGCTCGAGAAGCTGCGAAAGAAGAAGCACGAGCGCGACAAGCGGGTGGAGCTGGCGAAGGAGCTCAAAACCGCGAAAGCGGCTCCCTCGTCCTCCAGCGAGGAGGAGGCGACGGCAGGCTCGGTTTCCCCTCGCGACGCGCTGGAAGAGTGGTACAGGAGCGAGCGACAGGCGTTGGAAGACGAGCTGAAGCACACGCGGGCCTACAAGCTGCAGCGGCTGGAAACCAGAAGCCTCCGCTTCCGGGCCCTGCACGACTTGGCGGACGCGTTCGTGGGCATACCGCTCGAGAAACCGAAGGACGTCGAGGTGAAGAACGTGTCCGTAATCCAGACCCTGCGTTCGGAGCTACTCCAGTCGACGTGGGTGATGCTCGGTGCAGAAGACTCTGCTTCTTCTACCTCCGGCACCGAGGCTGCCGCGGACGCGTCCGCCACGGTGCCTGAGGACGCGCCGTCCGCCGGCGTGCGGCGCGTCCTGGCTCTAACCCTCCCGACGCTGCTGATGCAAACCGCCGAGTGGGTGTCCTCTCTCGCGCTCGAGGGCGAGTGGCCCGCCAGCCTGACGGCGCGCCAGCGGCGCAACGACGAGTTCCTGCGGCAGATGCAGCGCCTGCTCGCCGCCGTGATCCAGAAGGTGGCGGACGCGCG
>RXOD01005881.1:0-12130 GCA_005223375.1 Amoebophrya sp. AT5.2
AAGCCGCGGGCGGATCTCCTGCTCGCGGGGAGGCACATAATTGCACTTGATTTTGATACCCATACCAGCCTCATCGTCGTCCGGCTTTTTTACTCTAAGAAACGCGTCCAAGTAGCGGAAGCTGGAGAACAGGTTGTAGCTTTGCAGGTACAGCAACAAGACAGAGGGGAGCTCCTCGCGGATGCAAAACTGCACGAAGTAGTTGTGGAAAGGCGACAAGTACTCGCCCTTGGGAAGCAGCCGGTCCAGGGAGAGCTGCGAGCCGCTTTGTGGTCCCCCGGAAGGTGCGCCCCTCGGCGCCGGGCCTGGTGTCGGGTTAGTTGTACTTGCACTGCCGTCGAGTTTTTGTTTTTCGCTCATCTGTAAGAACGGGGCCGCGCTCGCCGCACCGCCCCCCCCTTCTGCCGATGGTGCAGGGTGGAGGTGGTGAAGATCCGCTGGAGACGGTTGGCCTGGCGAAGGAGCGGCCGGCGCTGGTGACTGTGCACCGCCCGAACTCGACAGACTCGCGAACAGCTGCTGCGAACGGGCCAAGCGCATCATCAGCGGCTTGAAGTCACGGCCAGGCCCTCCAGGCTTCATCTTTTTCGACCTTTCATCTTCCCCTCTCAAAAAATCTTCACCAGTCCCGACGCCAACAGCTTCTCCTTCTCCGCCGCCTTCATGATCCTCATCTTCGTCGAAGAACAATTCCTCGCTGCCGCTGGCGCGACTGGCCTCCTCTTCGGTCGCCTCTTCCGACCCCGCCTGTTCGTAATCAGCGTGTTGATCGTCGTAGATCAGGGAAAAGACTCCGCGCTTTGCAAATGCCTGGTGCAGGAGTTCCAGTGCGTATGGGTGCAGGTACTGCAACCTCTTGCGCACGTGCGAGAAGTCGTACTCGGTCCGCCCGAACGCATCACACGAATGCTCCGCGTGGTGGAGTGGCAGCGCCTGCACCCACGCGACCAGCCCGCGCCAATCCATGTGCGACAGCAAAAAATCGAACCAAATGTCCTCGGGCGGTTTCGCAGTCGTGGAGGTGGATGTCTGGGGCAGCAATCCCCCGAGCCGCTCCATCCTGTCCGCGGGGTCTGCGGACTTAGACGAGTCGCGCGAGGAGGCGGTGAACAGGTTGCTTGCCGCGGTGCTACCCTTCGAGGAGGTCGCTGCACCACCCGCCCCACGAGAGGCCTTACTCGCCGCGTTCCGGGGTCTGCTGCTTCCTCCACCTCCCCGAAGCCACGTCACCTCCTCGAAGGCTTCATCAGGAAGGAAGTACACTTTTTCGAGGAGAACGCGTGCCCGCGTTTCGATGTCCCACTCTGCTATCCAGGCAAGGGTCAGGTGCAAGTACGAATTCACGCTCCGATACTTCGAGACTTGACGCCCGGTGAGGTGTGTGGCAGAAACCTGTCCGTCGAAAAATAAAAACTCGAAGAAATTTGATTATCCGCGAACGGTATATTGATCTGCATGAAAACCTAAGTCTTCGTCATCGCAGTGCCAGTGCCACGACGACGACAGGTTCACCGTAACTGCAGAGGAGATGGAGCAAGCATCATTTCAGCAACACAACCGGACCTTTGTCCTTCCGCCTGCCGCTATTCTGTTTCCACCCGCCCCCACAGCCGCGCATACACCGGGCAAGTGGTATCCCTTTTTCTCCAGAGTCGCTTTCTCTTCGTCGGAAAGAAGATCGATGCCCTGACTTGCGAAGTAGTCAAGCAGATAGTCTTCGCCCATGCCGTATCTTGTTTCCAACAGCCACAGAGAGTACACGTCCCCGTCCAGCTCGCGACACTCGCGGCACTGGCTGTGTCGCGCGATCTGGCTTTCCCCCAAATCCGACGAGCCGCCCTCCAGGTCGCTGCGACTCGAGTTGGCCGCCGCGGAAGAGGAAGAGGTGGACTTCAGCTGTTTCAGCATCTGGCTCCCATCCGATGAAAATTGATGCTGTTGGCCTCCGCCACGAGCGCGACCGAGTTGATGAGCTGTAGCGGTTGTGAGACCTCCCCCGACATCTTTCACGCCCGGGATCCCATGCAGATGCGCGGCTGCTGCATCGTTCGCGACGGTTCCGTCCGCTTGCAGATACACCGCACTTCCCCTTCCGCCGCGCGCGGCCATTACGTCCGATAGGTCGAATTGGTGTTGCAGATTTCCGCTCAGCTTCGGCAAGTGTGTAGTACTAGCGCCTCGTCGAGCGCCTAGAGATGTCAGGGACGATGCCGAGTCTGCCACCGCAGTCGTGGCCGCCGCGCCCTTCACTCCCATTTTCGGATCGTGTGAAGTATCGATCACTCCCCTGTTTACCGCCGGGACCCCCGCCGATTTGCCCCCGGCGCCTGCAAACTTTCGCTCGACGCTATGGTGGGACCAGCAATGGTAGGTACGGGAGGAGGTCGGCAAAAGGAGCAGTAGAACGGCGGCTAAGTTAGTAATATCCGCAATCGGGAGGCCTGGCAAATCTGCAGGCGCAACCTAGACGCAGGCGCAGCCTACAGCTAGCAATTGCAATACTAGAGCCTCAACCTGTAGGCGCTCCCTGCTGCCCTGCTTTCACGCTCTAGCACCATTCCAGCTACAACTGGCTTTCCAAATGGCTTTCCTCTACCTCCCAATGGCTTCTCTTCCTCCCGCCCGTTGTACTCCCCACAATGGCGCGCTTCAGAGCGGCTTGACGCAGTCGCCACGACCCAAGTCGGGACCCATTCCACTTCCGTAGCACTATGACCATTTACCACTAGTACCACTACCAGCTATGCCTACTAGAGCTTACCATCGCTGAGGTTTCGCCTCATAGACGCCGGGAAATCGTTCCAGGCCGAACTTCGGGTTGCACAGAACGTCGTCCACGTCTCCGCACGGGAGGAAGGACCACGCTTTTTTTACGTGTGGCGGGATTTCGACGATCGCCTGGATCACGGACGAGGAGAACGCCGACCAGGGGTCGTGCAAGTCGGATAGCCGCTGGAAGTTCGGTAAGTGGGTCAGCGCATTCGGGTCGAGGACGACGCGCTGCGTGTACAGGTGGCGGCTGGTCTGGGTGGTCGTGGTGCTGCTGTGTGCACTTGCGGCCGCTGGCTGCGGGGAGGGGTGATGATTAGGATTTTTACCTCCATTCGTCCCGGGGGGGCGCTGCTGCTGCTGCTGGTGCTGGATGCCCCCCGCGCCTAACACAGCTTGGTGGTGACGCTGCTGCGGGCGCGCCGTCCGCTGGGGAAGATGCTGCGCGGCCGCAGTTCCATGCTGCTTTGCCTCCGCAACGCTATTGGAGAGAGAAATCTGCTGGATGGCCTGCTGCGCCTGCAAGCTTTTGCTGCCGCGAGCTTTCAGGGCAGGAGGAGCCTCGGTGGTCGCTGGAGTTGCTGCCGCGGCCGGTGCTTTCATCTGTGCGCTCTTCGCAACGCCCTTCGGCGCCTGCGAATTGTCCAAGGGATTTCGCGGAGACTCGGCCGCAGCTCCCTGCTGGCTTCTCCCATGGTCGTCGCTCTTCCCCTTCTTTAACTGCGGCAACTCGCCCGCGTTTGGCATTGGCCCGCTTGAGTTGTTCGCATTCGCTCCTACAGATCCTGACGACAACAGAAACTGCGCCCCCGTCATCCCCTTGCCCGCCCTCGAAGTCGCTCCAGGCCTGGTAGTCGTAGCCTGCTGTCGCCGTCCCTCGCTGCCGTTCCCGCTTTGGCCGCTTTGCTTCTCCGTTACTAGCTTTCCGCCGGTGCCCGAAGACCTGCCCTTTGGCTCGGCTGTACCATTCGCAGAAGTGGTAGTGGTGCCACCTGTTTCGACGCCATCGCTGCCTCCTGCGGATTCCCCCTCTGCAGCTGGTGCCGCCTCCTTCCCCATGTGAACAAGATGCCCGTTTGTATTCCTCGTGCCGGCCGCACCTGATCCAGCCCTCGTCGGCGCCTTCAGTAGCGCACCATTCGCGGTGACGGGGACTCCACGGACCTCGATTGCTCGCTCGTACCCGCTCAAGGGCTCCGGCTCGTGCACGAAACTCATTGCGTCATCTCCCTCCACCTCGGCACTTGCTTTTTCCGGGTGGCGTCCTCCTTCCGATACAGTTGCAGACGCGGGGACCGAGCCCGATTCGGTTTCGCCCCCAGCGGAACTCTTGGACGCCATCAGCTCGTCCCGGCTCGCAGCTCCAGCGGCCTCATCCCCCGGGTCCGTGTCTTCGTTACTGCTCGTGTAGTCTGACATTCTCTCGTCCTCGTCCTGCTCGTCATGTTTTCGCTGTTCTCCGGCCGAGGCCGAGAGATCCTCCTCCTCTTCTTCGTTCTCCTCCTCGTCGCTTTGGCACTGGCTCTCAGGAGAGGCTCCCTCGTCATCGTATTCGTCTTCTTTTCCTGAGTCTTCTTCCCCCCCTCCCGCCCCCGGATTTGAGGACGTCGACTTCGAACTGCCCCCGCCAAACTCGACGAAGTTCACTTGGTGGTTGCTATCCACGCTGTACCCGAGCAGCAGCATTTTCACGCCCCCGAACGGGTACGTCACGAAGGGCGGCTGCCGCATCTCGTGGCCAGCGACCGGTTCTTCCTGCGGCAGCAGAAACTTCACGCCGCCGTCCTCCTGCGCCATTAGAGGCTATGAACAAACCCCACGATAGCAGTCGGCTGATAGCGGTCCATCAGGGAGCGCTTGGGGGCTCTCTTCGTTAAACCGACACCCGTAGCGGGGCACTCGCTGGCTTCCTATGGCTGCGATGTCTGCTGGGGTGCTAACAACCATCCACAAATGGAACCATCGACACTACAGGAGTCCGCAGGAGCCTTCTCGGGGCCTGATCCCATCCGTCAGAAATCATCTCCCGATGATCGACCCTAGTCTCGCTGAAAGAGAGAACAGCAACCCCAACCCGCAGGAGCAACCCTAAACCACCCATGGTGCAACCACCTATTAAATCGCTGAGTTTATTCAGTCACCTTAACGACAGGTCCAGGAACTCGTCGAATATGGGGAACTCCGGGTACAGCACGCTGGAGAGGCTGCTGCTCATCCGGTTGAACTCCGTCGTGTAGCAGGGGTTCGGGTACAGCCGCTCCAGCAGGTCCATGATCGAGACCAGCTCCAGGTCTTCCCGCGACAGCCGGTTCATGTGCGACAGGTGTTTCAGCAACCGCCACCGCACCAGCCGCTGCGAGGTGGCCGTCGCGATCTTCTTCAGGTAGGCGTTCACGTTCTCGCCGATGGTGCGCAGGATGTGCACGGACAGAAAAAAGCAATCGATCAGCTGTGCGGAGGACAGCGTGTAGATCAGCTTGGACGCGATCTGCTCGAACTCGGTCCGCCCACTGGTCCCAGCAGTGGCACTACTACTTCTGCCACCGGTAACCGTGTGGAACCAGAACAGCGCGGCGCTCACCCGACCCGTGAGCAACGCCTCGCGCACTACCACCTCGGGGTCCTCGTGGTAGTGCCAGGGACTCCCGTGGGAGAGGAGGCGGAGGATCACGGAGCTGTGCTCGTAGTGCCGCCGGGGGCAGTGGTGTACCTGACGAACGAGTGCGGGCCGGCACGGCTGCAGATGATGCTGATCTTCTCGCAGGTCTGCAGCCGGCACGAGATCACCATCGTCTGCAGCCGTGCCGGCGCGCGCGCGAGGTCCTCGAGCAGGTGGTCTTGAAGATGTTGTGCCGAAAGCGCGGAACAAGTCACTGCTTGCATTCTTCCGATTTGGAAGATTTTTCGGTCGCGCGGCTCTCGGCGCCGACGTGCGCTGCCGAACAACCGGTGGAGCAGAGCGAGGAGCCCCGGACTGTACTGGTGCCTTCTGCTCGACAACATTCTCCACGGAGAACTGCTTCACTCGCACCGGACGGAGCAGACGGAATCTGCTCCCCCGGAGGGGACCTCCCGGGTCAGACGCGCGCAGCACCGTCTTCACGAGGGCCTGCTGCAGCAGTCGGAGGAATTTCATGTGCAGCGTAAGCTCCCCGAGCTCGGCGACGGCCGCGAGGGTGTCCTCAGAAAAACCGCCGCGCGTGTCGAGGGTGGTGAGAAAGGTGAGCGCACGCTTCAGGCCCTTCCGGCTGTGAGGTGGCTCCGCTTCGCCCCGAAATTGAGGTGGGCAGCTGCTCGCGCCACCAATCCCGATCCTGGAGGAGATGAGGCGTGTGACAAAATGTAGGGAGAAATCCAGCAGCAGGCTCGCGAAGTTGAGGTCGCTCGTGCTCGGCAGGCGGGGCTTCTGCTTCTGCAAATATCCGCCGCCTGCCTCACCTTCTGCCGCTGCCGCGTATCCATGGTTGCGGAAAAAGAGCATCAGCTGCGCCTCCTCGTCTGCCGACGAGTGCCTGTTTTCAGAATTTCGCTGCTTCGTGGACCACGAGTCCGATGACACTTCTGAAAACAGCTGCCCACAACTGGTGTCCATCACCGCGTGGCTGTATCCGCTTCGAATGTATGCTGTGACCATCCGCACCGCCCGCATCTCCTGCCAGCCGCGCAACTTACCCAGGGACTGGAGGATCCGCGAGAACTCGCGGAACCGCAGTCCAAGCCACAAGCCGAGTAACGGCAGCTGCTCCCCGCTCCAGTTGTTGCGGCGGCACAACTGGAGGGCCTTTTTCTCCGTCGACTCACTGATTAGCAGATTCGAAATCAGCTCCACCGGCGCTTTCTGCTCCAAAGCGAAAAGCTGGGTTCTAGAAGTGCTCCACCTCTTCGAAGTTGTAGAAGATGTTGATGCAGTTGTCGCTCTTGCTGGTGGTGCGGGCCCAGGAGTAGTTGTGGTACTGCGCGTTGATGTGACGTTTCTTGATTTCGGGGGCGAGCCGGACCCGCTTCTCAACGCTCCACCTCGAGGACCACCCCCGGTGTCGGTATGAAGTGCCTTTACGCGCGGCTCGCCGGCGGCCTCGGATTCGGTCACCAAAACGTAGAACACATGGGATTGCGTGAAGAAGGGCCGCCAAGTTGTCGTCAGGGTCACGGACTTTCCACCTTGATGGGGGCCCGCGGAATTCGCGTACGACGACGACCCGCCGATCTTGTAGAAGTAGGGGCCACGACGATGGTCCGTCATCGTCGAGCAGGAGACCGCGCCAGGTACGCTGTTCTGCGTGGTGCCTAAAAATGAGCTCATCCCGTTATAGCTCGAGGACGGGACTCGTGGAATGACGCAGAGCCCTCGTTTTGGCTCATCTTGATGCAGGACGTCCATTGATGAAGACGAGGCGCGGGCCTCTACTTCTACGTAGACAGCTTGTGGGGTGATGAACGCGTCTCGAGGAATGAGAGTGACCATATCTTCCTGGGCTGCTCCTAGCTCCTGTTGGGCCGGGAAGCCTCCACCAGCAGTCAGGGTCTCCTCGTCCTGTTCGTTCTCGGCGTCCGCCCACGTTGTCAGCAAACGCCAGCGTTGCCAGGGCGGGAACTCGATACTGCTTTCGCAGCAGTTGTGGGAACCTCCGGGGGAGCGTCGCGGCGCCTGCTGCATGTTTTGGTTTTGCTGCAGATGCAGTTCCTGTTCCTGTGGTTGCTGGTGACGCGCGAAATTGCCAGACGGCTCTTGCTGCATCCTTGGAAACGAAAACCCGTTGATGGCGGGGTCCGGCAGAAATTCCTCGTAGTCCTCATCCCCAGCGCGAAGGTCGTGGCCCGTCGAAAGAAGTGAGCTGCCTTTGCTCCCACGGCCGCCGCCTCTACCCCCCGACGAGAATTCCCCCGCGTCGGTCGGGTCCTCCTCGAAGAACTTCTCGAACCATTGCAGATTGGCCCGGTGATTCCATGCGAATTAGAGAGACAAAAAATAGTGAGTCAGGGTCGTGGTTTGGTTTTGTCGTGCCTCCCCACCCCGACCTTCTCCTGTCCTGCAGCAGGAGGAGGAGATCGAACAGGGTGTCGCTTTCCCTCCCCACCTCCAGAGAAGACAGGCTGGCCGACAGAACTGATACTAGAGACTAGACCGGTACCGGATCGATCGGGCTATAAGGGTAGAGCAGTACTAGCAGTGCAGCAAGCGGGAATCCACTTGGAGTGACTTCTAGCCTAAGTCTGCAGGCCCTTCGCATAGATCGAGAGAGCGAAACAAATGTGAGTGAGGGTCGAAGTCAGGGTCTGGCTCGCGTATCCTGACAATTGATTCTAAACTTTGAGCTGAACTCACATTTTTTGCACCCTTAAGCGAAGCCATTAAAGTTGTAGTTGCTCTGCACCGTCCCGGACCCCCCGCTGCAGCTTCCCCAAGTCTCCGCCGACGCCCGCATGGGTTCCCGGGTGACGAGGAAGCCGGTCGCATTTGTGCGCTGCTGGTGTAGAAGGTTGCGCTCCTCGGAGCAGGTGGAGATGAGAGGCTCGACGTCGAAGGGGAACCGAGGTGGCGGGTCGCACACGACGTCGCGGAAAGCCCCGCCCCCATCGCCATCGCCCTGCCCGGCCCCTCGTCCTCCCCCTCCGACAAACAATCGACAGGCTTCGAACGCGGACGGGTAAACCGAGAAACTCGCCAGGTGCTGTTCATCGGCCTCCGACAGCAGTCCAAGCGACGCAGTGCCTGAGTTTTCCAGCAAGCGATGCCGTTCCCGGGCAACGTCCCAGTCAATGGAACACCCCTCGAACACCTCAGTCAGGGAGACAAAGCGCAAGGATGTAGCATTTTGCGCCGTCTGCTTCGGGATGAATTGTTGGTCGTTAAAAAGCACAACCAGCGATTTGTCCGACGAGACGGCCAGACGCGTCGGGGCGAACGTCGGCGGCGACGAAGATGAAGACGAAGAGGTTGGTGTTGAGTTGATGATCTCTTCCTGGTGATTTGGATGGGCGAGCGTCTGAGTCAGACCCGGAGCGGGGTGCCAGCTGGGTGCAGTGGTCCCTGGAGGGGGCGAGGGTGATTGGGGGAACGCAGGTGACTGTAGCTGATTGTACGGGGGGGCGGGAAAAGCCAAAGATGAGGGTGGGTTCGCATCGAGCGTGATTTCGGCACACGCGACACCAAGGAGCGACCAAATCAGCACCTCGCTCCTCTCCGTGAGCGCGAAAAGCCAGCCGTCCTCCGCCTTAACGTCGAGAAACCTCCGAAGTTCGTTCGGAAGACTCAGACCTGGAGTTGGATGTGCTGGCATTTCAACCACCTCGTCGTCGTCCGCCGATTTGGGTTTCCCGCACCCGTTCCGGGGGCTCGGCGGGTGGTGCAGTAGATCCTCTCGCGCCCCCGTTTTTGACTTTGGCGAGAGCAAGTCGAAGTCGCCAGCCCGCACGTCAAGCGGCCGCCCACGACCTGGAGGTGAGAGACCTCCACAGGGGGTGTTCTCGCCCCCTGGGTTAAAACTTTTTTTCTTCTCCGACGTCGAGCCGTCTGCCACTTTTGAATTCTCCATCCTTTTCAGGAAATCGAGGTACTTAGCAATGTCCTGGAGCGGGAATTTCCGGACCACGCAGATGCCGTCGATTGCAACCCGAAACACCAGCGCCAGGCAGCTCTGCAACACGACGACGAAGCTGTCGGGGCCGCTCGCGACGAAGTGATTCTGATTCTTCCAGCAGCTATTCTGGTTTTTATTCTGCTCAGCTCGCATTTCCTCATGGTCCGCAAAAGTCCGAGATTGCCGCAGACTCTCCTCCAAGAGCAGCGCCTCCAACATGCTCTGCGACAGCTTCTGCTCCCGCACTTCCGCGCGAAATTCGGAGGCCGTGGTACTTCCGTCGGTCGCGCTGCCGTCCTGGTGATCCTGGTGATGAAGAGGCGGTGGAAGAGCAGGCGCATTGGCGGGCACAGGAGCAGATGTAGTCAGCGAAACTGCTCCTCTGCTTATGTAATCTTCGTCCTCGATTTCGACTGTCGTCGTGCTTGCCGCAGGGTGACGCACAGCTTTTGTCTGAGCAAGGTCCTTAGATTTGTTCTCCACAGGTACTGCATTCGCATTTATTGCTTTATTCGTGGTAGCAGCAGCTGCCGCAGCGACGATATGCTTCACAGACTCCGTGGCGAAAAAGTGGCTCAATGGCAGCACATCTTCGACAAGTTCGAGAGGTGAAGCCGAATGGTCGTTAGCCGCCTGGAGATTCACCGCGGCTACCTCCGCCGTGTCGCGTTTTGCAGAAGGTGTTGGCCACGCCGAGAAACGCGAGTTGGGCTCGGGCGCGTCAAGCGTTCTCTCTTCGCAGATCTGCCGCACCTGGACTTGCTCCCCACCTCCCCCACCGACCGCCCCTGCAGGAGCCGCTTCTTGCGAGCTAGTACATTGCTCCCGCGCGAGCCAGTCGCGCACCCGCGCAGACCGCATCTTCTCGTCCGGGTCGGGTGTAGCCGCTATCGATGACGAGGCCGACGAGCCCCGGCTCTTTCCACGAGCTGCACCTTGCGCTTGAGGCGATCCGGAGCCACGCCCTTCTTGCGCCGCGACGCCCGCGCGCGGCAACAGGCGCAGAAACCGCATGTTGTGGTCTGCGAACTGGACGACGCACGGGTACGATGTTTTCGATGCATCGCCCGCAGTAGACGCCTGGAGCATCTCAGTGGAAGGGCTGGGCTTGGGGGCCTCGGCCTCGGCCGACGGGCGGGCCACGTGCAGCCAGAGCAGGTGATCCTTGTTGCGGATCAAAGCATCCTCTTTACTTCTGGTGAAAATGTTACTGCCAAGAAACCGCTTCTTCACGGAAATCACCTCCTTCGTCGAACCGTGCTCATCACGACCACTTTGCTCGGTTCTGCTCGATCTGGGCGCGAGATCGTCCAGCTTGTGGACACGGATATCGTGCTGCTGAACGATAGCAACCCGGCTCCGGTCGTGCGACAGCAGCCACTCTCCGGCGGGCGCGTCGGCGAAGTCGCGCAAGCAAACCAGCGCGTGTTGCCGATCGCGATCTTCCGACTGGTGTTCCACCATGACGCTTTCAGCTATAGGAAAAAGAAGCTGCAGAGCTAGAACTGGACCTCCTCAACGGTCTATCCCTATTGATTATGATTGCTGCGGCTTTAAAGTAAGAGTTGCTTGAGACTTCTCGCGCGGCGTAAGCGTTGCGGGATGCTGGACGAAGAACAACCAACAAGCGAAAACACGCAAGCAGAAGATGATCTCTCAAAGTACTAATAAACCACGAAAAAAATGCTGGAAGCGTCGATGGATTTCCAACGAAGACGCCGGTTTACAGTAACAGGAGTGAATTTGTGATTTCGTAAGTTGTGATAGCGATTGTGTGCATGTTAGTGGCATAACGTCCACCTCCTCGGCACGGCAAAATGGCGAATGCATCGACTTCGAAAGAAGACACGAGAAGATGGAGCATGAGCAGGACACCAAAGAGCGAAGCAGCACGGATGAAAGCGACGCAGCTGGTCGACGGAAGGCGTCAAAGAATTACATTTACACCAACCGGCCTGCGCACGGACAAGGCCCCCACGAAGTGATCCTGAGAGGCCGTAGATTCTAGTAGGTACAGTGATTGCAGCTACTTTTAGCTGTCTCCATCGCAAACTTGGCTGGTCGTTCGAGTGTCAATAATTTCATCGCGTGAGATCATGAGAGCTGAACTTGCTACCATTCCATCGCTCAAGAAGTCAAAATCAATGTATGATGAGTTACGTTTCAATGGATCATCCATCGGTTGAAAATAACTGATCGGCAGAAAATTTCTCTTTCTCCTGTCACCGTGCTGGCTCTGAACGCGTTCACCGTGGACATCAGTTCTTCATGTGAACGCGTTCAGAATCGAGTTGTCTCTTTGTTCTGTGCCGCTCTTCGTGAAGTACTCTTCGCTTAGGAACAGTGCCGTGGCGATGAGGAGCCCTTTGAACTGCGGGTGCTGCACCGCCCCGAACTCCACCTCGTACACTCCCGCGTCGCCCGCCACCCAGTCCCGCAAAAACCCGCCCCAGGTCTTCCGGATCTCCCCCACCTTCTCCCCGGTGGCGAGATCTTTCACGTGAAACACGATCTTGTTGCAGGGGTCGCACGGGCACGCGCAGCACATCCCTGGCTGGCAGCTCGAGCCATGCACTTCCAACACCGGATTCTTCAGGTTGTCGAGGATCAGGTAGCGCATGCCGCAGCACTCGAACGGGTTCGTGATCATCCCCGCTAAAGTGTTCAACTGGAGGTCCCACATCTCGACGTGCGGCCTGCAGCAGCAGAAGCACGCGCACGCCGTCGGCTTCTTGAAGTAGAGGTAGGGGAGCAGAGGATTGATGGCGGACGGCGGCTGC
>RXOD01005882.1:0-12128 GCA_005223375.1 Amoebophrya sp. AT5.2
CCGCCCCTCCGCCGGCGCGCGGAGATTATTTTCGGTGACAATTCTCGGTTCTGCCGCATCGCCGCCTTCATTTCCGCTCGCTGCTGCCGCCGCAGCCGCTCTTGCTTCTCCCGTTGCGCCTGACCCAGCACGTCCAACATGTTACCCTGCTGATCGCCTCCAGGTGCCCCGCTCGGCGAAATGTTCCGCGCCCCAGCCGGGCCCGCGTCTGTGAAATAATGCACGCCCTCGCCCGGGCTGCCGCTCGCGTTACTCCGATTTTGCTGCACCGGGCTCCACTCGCCGCGCGGCGTGCGCGCGGGCGACTCCGAGAACGTGTCCTGCTCCGCGGCCGAGCCGCTCTTGTACCGGCGCCCGCCGCGGATGCGCGGGCCCGCCTCGGACTGCTGCTGCGCGCGCATGCGGTCCCGCATCTCTCTCTGTTGCTCGAGCCGCAGTTGTGCCTTCTTTTCGTCGTACGTGGCCCCTAGGTCGAGCAGCCCGCCCCCGCGAGCGGACCCGGGCGGACGCCCGCCACGGGCACTCGTCATCGGGTCCTCCTGCGCAGGCGGAGCGCGCGGCTGCTCTGCGACTTCGACGGCCGCTCGCTGCAGCTTCCGTTTATTGGTGGGCTTCCCAAATTTTTTGTCGCCGAGCTCGTGCAAAATCTCCAGTTCCGACTTCTGCGGGACCGGAGGAGGCGGAGGTTGTAATGCGGCGGGGCCGTCGCTGCCATTCCCATTCCGATTGCCGCGCGCAGCCGCGGCGCCGGCGCCGGGCGGAGGATAGGGATAGCTTACCTGCTGATGCTCGAGAGACGGCGTGGTGGACAGCAGCTGAAGTACGTGTGGATCTTGAGCTTGGCGTCGATCTCGATGCAAATTCGGATCGAAGTTTGAAGATGGTGGAACAAACTGCGACAGCGGCTGCGGCTCCTCCATGCTGGCACTGCTGCTGGCGCCGCCACCTCCGATGTGCGGCCTGCCTGCAGGAGCTGGAGCTGGAGCTCCGCCGCCCTCTACAACAGCCCCACCGACAAACTTCTGCCGTTTCTGGAGCCAGGCCTCCTCGCGCGACATCTTTTTGCCCGGCGCGTGGGCAGGTGCTGCATTATGATGCACGCCTCCCCTGTCGTCCGCTGGATGCATCGAAGGCGCCGGCGCTGCTCGGACGGCTTGGTAGTTGTGGTCGTCACTCGTCTCACTGGAAAAAGCGGGTGGAGGAAAGCGAACGCCAGCACCTCCCCCCGCGGCCGCCGCGGCAAGTCGTTCTGCCTGCCGCTGTGCGAGACGCTGTTCGCGAGTCTGTTTTACACTGGTAGCAGGCGGCGGGGGCGTTGCAACCGCTGGAACCGGATCGGCCGGCGCGAGCCAGGGTGGCGGAGCGTTCTCTCTTTCCTGTCCGGGCAGCGCAAAATCGTACACGGCGTTTTTACGGTTTTGCGACTGCGTGTCCGGCGCTCCTTCGCCTCCAACTTCATCCCGCTTACTGAACGCCCGCGGCGCTCCGTCGGCGTTCGCTTCTTGCGGCCCGAGTCTCGGCGGCGCGACCGTACCCCCACCTGCGACTCGCGGGGCCATGCGCGGGAGCGGCGCGGGCGGGGCGAGGGAACTCAGCGCGCGCTGTTCCGTGTGCAACTGGTCCCGCAGCTGGTTGGCCACCCGCTCCTTCTGCTCGGCCAACCCCAACGCCTCAAAGTCTCCGAGCTCGTACTGCTGCATCAGCTCCTTGTGGGTCGCCTTAGCCTCCCGCAAGTCGGCCTCCAGGCGCTGGATCTTATGAGGGGGCCAGCTGATGATCCTGACACTTACGGTTACAGACTCACATAAGAAAAAGAACAAGAAGTAGTTAGCCTTAAATAACGTGGTACATTAAAATTGAAATTCGGGGATGGGCTTCGGGCTACCTTTGGGCTATCCTGCGAAAAATAAAAAAGTAAGGAGTAGAAAGGCCGCGACTATCCGCGTCCGCGATCGGCAGGCCTAACAGATCTGCAGCCTACAGCTCACAATAGATCGCCCACACAGGCGCCCTCTACTGTTGCCCTGCTTTTAGGATCCACATCCTGTTCTCTACCAAGCGGAACTGCCCCGCCACGGCCGTATTTTTGCTCTTCTACTTCTACTAGTCAGCAGTGAGGATGCAAGCCCCTAGTCGCTACGATGAGGCATGTCTCAGAGTCTGCTGGAAGCGGCTTACAACCGTACCCGCCACCTATAAAGCGACCCATTGCCTCGCACTTGCCTGTAGTTGCTCACTTACCAGCTGGTCCTCACATAGATCTTCTTCTGCTGCACCTGCTGGTTCAAATGCCCGTGGAGCTGGCTCTCCGCCACCTGCTGCCGCAGTCCGGGGTTTGCGCGACCGCCGGCAGCACGACGCATCTTTGCGTTTTACTTTATTATGCTTTCGAGGAGGTTATTTTCATTAAGAAAGTATGCTGTCGAGGAGCAGGAGCGGATGAGATCAATACGAAGATACCAGTGCAGCCGCAAGGTGGAAACCACGCACTTCTATTGATTTTTCGGAAATTTTAAACTCTTCTTCTTGTAATCTTGTTTTTCACCCATATTAAGCCACAACAACATCCATATGCACGGCGTTGGCGACGACCGGCAAACGGACGAGCTACTACACTACACACTGTTTCGTAAGAAGTCGCTCTTTGCAGCTCTCGATTCGTTTTATCGTTTTAGACTACTCGCTCGCCATTTTGCGTACTAAGTAAGTACTTTTTACTGTGCCGGGCCATCTATTTTTGTTTTCCCTCCATCAATCTCCTCCGCTTTTCTTTTTTCCACGAGAAGGAACTGCAGCAGAACCAGAAGTAGAGAAGTAATTAAATGCATAGCCTCGCTCCTGCCCTCGCCCTCACACACCCCCCGTCGTCTTGCGCGCCACCCTGTCCGGCAAAGTAAGACCGGAAAAGGCTGCAAGCGGTGACAGTCTTACCTTCTTCGTATCACCTTCACCTGTTGGCAGCATTAACCATCGCGACCGATGGCGCGCCTTCAGCTTCATTGTGGTCTGCGACCAGCGAAGTGCTGGGTCTCTCAGATGCGACCGCGAACTCTCTGCCTACTCTTTGCGTTGGCATCCGCCGCGTTTATTTTCAGTTTCGTAGCGAGAGGCACGCAAGAGGCACGAAGGTAATATATACCTAGGCCAGTACTCTAGCAGGCACGCAAGAGGCGGACGCGCCGCGCGGAATCTCGGCGAAAGAAGCGGCGCGGCGCGGGCCGCTCATATCCGGCTCCCCTTCGCGCTGTTCGTTGTCGCTGCGTCGGCCGCGCGTCTTCTGCTGCTTCGCGGAAGGGTCCCGAGGCGGGCGCGTACTCCAGCCGGCAAGGCGTCGCTGTCTTCCGTTTCCTCCAGTAACAAAACTGCGACGCTCCCCGTCCGGCACTGTGTGGCAAACCGCGGCGACCTCTGTCGCGCCCACCTATGGCACAGCACTGCCGCCATTGTCTCAAGACCCTAGGCTGTTCTTGCTGACGGAAGGAGCAAACGCGCTCAAATAAGTACGTATAAGTTGGGTCTGGTAGTAGGTAGCACGCTAACAATCGAAACGGGGCGCCACTCGCCCCTACATCATCCTGCCCGCGTATCGCTAAAACGGCAGCACTCCCGTCCGCGTCGCCGTCCCACAGCGCGCTCCTTCTCCGGTGTTCTGGTCCTTTGTACTCCGGGCGAAGGCCGCCGCGGATGGAACCGACGCGGCCGAAGCGCAGACAGCGCTCGACAGTCGCTTCCTGTCCCGAACCCGATGTGCCATTGATTTACTAATCTTCATCGTCTAAGTCTAAGCCAAAGCCTGCGAGGTGTTCTATTAATTTATATAACTCGTCTGCGACGTCATTGATGTTTACTGCCAAACTATTACGAGCGCTTTCTATTCATTGGATAAGAAAAGGGAAACGATAGAAGTTGTCGCCTCAGACGTTTGCCTGGAACTTCGTTTTTCTTTTAATCCAAAGAGTTTTGATTTTCCACTGTTGCGTCATGTATCACGAGCTTGGCTTCATCTATGTTGCGGCAGTGCCCAATCATGTCGCAGTTGTCCTCGTTCCCCGACACCGGGCAGCGGATCCGATCCCGCCGACGACGCCCCACCCCGAATCAGAACAAGCAGTTAGCTTCATCGTCTGCCGCCCTCCCTGCCGCGTAGCCACCTCCTCGAATCGTCGCCGCCATTGCCTCCGGACCAGGAAGGCTTTTTCGTTTTCCACAATCGGGGCCAATGTCCCGAACGCACAGTCCGGCTTCAGGCTCCTCAGCTTGAGAAAAGTCGGCGCATCTTTTAGAGGCACATCCACGGCATATCCGTCCGTCGTGAGCGCAACCCGTCCCACCCGACCCAATATGCGCCGCACGTAGTCGCCACTTTTGGAGTGTCGTTCCAATTCCCGCCGCACCAGCGCCAGCAGCCGCACGCGGCCCCCACGACCCGCTCGGTCATGTTCTGCGTAGCAGTTCCGAAAAAGTACGGGCACAAAGTTTGCGCGCCCAGATAGCGGAGAAGCGGCCGAGCTTGAAAGCGTCGCAGCGAAAGCGGACGGCGTCGAGGATCCCGATGTAGTTGCCTCGAGCACGCAAAGGGCGCGCGCGAGAAGCTCCGAGCTAAGCGAACGCTGCCGCGCTTGAGATTGCGAAGTAGACGTCGAGAATGGGGCCCTACGTCGGACGATGCTCTTCTTGGTCCCGTCGTCCTCGACTAAGTCTAAGAGCGCTTTCCGGATCGCCTCCGTGTCCAAGCCGATTCCCTCCGCGCAACCGCGCGCCAGTCGTTTCAGCCTTCGCAGCCGGACCTCCTCGCCACTTGGCGGTCGGCCGTCCATCTCGCGGAACGCGAGGCCGAAACGACGCGAGAATCGTGCGGCCACGTTCTCCACTTTCATCACTCGTCCCCGCTGCTGTTTTTCCTGCGAAAACTCCGCACCAGCTTGCTCGATTTCTCTCTGCGACGTCGATCCGCACGCGTAGAGAACCACGCTGGCGCCCGTGCCGCGAATGCGCCCCGCCCGGTGAGTGTACGTCTCCCGCGAAATCCACGGAACTGCACGGTAGCTCCAGCTACACTCATTCTCGCCACCAGCTACAACCGGCTCCGATTTAAACTGCTCCTGCTGTTGCTCGATCCCAGCGGTATTTCCTGATGCAACGCGTGCGCCTGCGCTGAAAATGTCCTCTCCGGCGAGCACGGAAGCTTGCAGGGCCGCTGCTGTGCCACTGCTGCTGCTGCCAACCATACGCCAACCGCGACCCCTGCCACCCTTCGCAAACTGCGGCACATGAACCACCAGCGCCACGTCGGAGACATCGAGGCCGCGTGCCGCCACGTCCGTGCAGAACAGTACCGGAAAGTCGCCTCGCTTGAACGCGTCTACGGTCGCTTTTCTCTCCTGCGTCGAGGAGCATGCCGCTGACAGCTGGCGACCGACCCAGTGAATGGGAGAGGGACTAGAATCAATGCTCTGATCAACATCAACCAAAGGCGAGGGGCCACGCTCTGCGAACTCGTGGGCAAGCAGCGCGCACTCCGTCCGCGTCGGAAGAAAGATGATGGCTTTCCTCTGGCAGTGCTCCGGTGCTGTTCGTGATCGTGTTCTGCTGCTGGTTCTCGTTCCTAATCCTATGGCTTCACAACTAGCAGCTTCATCGTTCGTCTGGGGCCCCAGATGCCGATCCAGCAGCCAGCGGATCGCGTCGGGCAACAGCTGCTGCACCGGATCAGGTGGCAGTCGCGCCGCGCCTGTTCCACTTCCAGCTCCAGCCTCAGGGCAACTAGTTTCACAACCCACACTGACACTCGCGTGTGACGGTGCAAACGATGCCGGCGTTGTTCCCGCTGTGACAATCTCGCGTCCCAACAAATTGCAGGTGAGATGCCGCACCCGCTCTGGCGTAACGCCGTTCGCGTCCGTTTCGCAACAAATGCGTATCATATTATCCGAGGCATGGGAGCGGAGTACGTCGTGCAGCCAGCGGGGCGCGGTGGCAGAAAAAAACAAGCGCTGCACCTGGCCCCCACGCTCTGTGTCAACACTTTCAGGTTTGTTATTGCCACCCTTTGCTTCTACAGGCCGCGACAGCTGGAGCACATCCTCGAACACGACCTGCATCTGTTCCGCGTACTCGCGTGAGAAGCACTGGTCGGCCTCATCCACGACTAGTATTCGGCACTGCGCTGGCCGAAAGACCTCCTTCATGGCCGCCAGGCAGTGCGGCGTAGCGATCACCACATCGTGCCCCTCCCGCAGCGCGCGTTTCGCGTATCGGAACTCATCTTGTTCCAGAACATCTTGTCTTCCACCACCTGCCTGAAGTGACTGGGACTTCGCGTCGTGATCAACCGACGACGAAGGTTTTGTCGGCGAAACCCCCGCCCGACGAGAGCCCGTGGCTGGCAACAAGCTATCTAGAAGCAACACGCGCTGTCCGCTGTGCTTCAGCTTCATCGCTTCGGCCCACGTTTGCGCGGCTAGTTCTCGTGTGGGGGAGATCCACAAAACCGCTTCGTGCACGCCCTCCCCCAGCGCCAGCTCCTCGCGGTCCAGCACGGGCGCGAGGAAGGCGACCGTCTTCCCGCTGCCCGGCGGCGCCGTAGCCATCACGTCCAGACCGCGAAGGACGGGCGCGATTGTGCGGCTCTGGACGTCCGTGAGCGGCAGAAAGCCGTGCTTCCCGAGGTTCTTTCGCATCTTGGCCGACAGAAGCTGCTCCGCTGCGGCGGAACTGGGCCGGGGGGAAGGGGCCGAAGGGCACGCCTTAACAGAAGACGACGTGCTCCGGTGAGGAAAGCGAACAGCATGTTGCGCAGCAGATCCGGGGACACGTGGCCGCCGCGAACCACCACGAGAACTGCGCATACTGAACCCGGAAACACGAAACATCTTTCCTCTGTTGAAGCTATGTCGCAAGAGAACCTTATGAGGTGCAAGTTGTGAAGAATGTTCAGCAACGTTTTATTTCTAGGAACGACCACGAATGCCAATGCGAAAGTGAACACCTCTGCCTCTCCGTCCAGTTGTATCAACCCAGAACGGGACCAGAGAAGTTGCACCTCCTCACGACCCGACGTTCCATTGATTTTTCTTTGTCCAACCCAGCTATTTTCTATTTGAATGAGGAGCGCGTTCTGTGTGACATCGGTCGTGGGCAGCTGTCCGATCCTACCATCTGCCTCTTCTTTTTTTCTGCCCGCCTCCTCCTCCTTTAGCAGGGAAGCGATCTTTTCTCAAGAAGTTTTCTACGTCTTTCTTTTTCCCAGCGTCCGTTCTCTTTCTCCCCGCCCCCTCTTCGCCATCGTCCCCTTTTTCACCCGCCGCGCCATTGTCCTCCGCGTTGTCATGATCATCTCGGTCCTCCTCCATGCCCACGCTGATGGCGTCCACTCCGTCGCTCGCGCCGATTGGGATTGCGAAGCGGCTCGGTTCGATGCAGATGAGTCGTGTGTCTCCGCTCGACACCCGTGTGTCGTGCAGCGCCAGCGCCTTGTCGTAGCCCACTTCGTCCGCGAACCGCACGACCCCCTGGCCCCGCGACCGCCCCACGGGGTCCAGGAACAGCTTGAAGTGCGAGATCAGCCCGCAGTTCTGCAGGAAGAAGTCCATCAAATCCGCCTCGGACTTGCGGAACTCCACGTTGGAGAAGAACACGCTCGTCTTCGCGCGCGCCGCCCGCGCGTGCACCAGCCGCACGCCCGTCGCGAAGGGCTGCTGCCGGTCGTTGAAGGCCAGTTTCCCGTAGTACACCTCGTCGCCCTCGCGCATCTCCTCCTCGGGGTTGTCCAGGTCGTGGCAGTGAACGAAAACCTGCCCGTTGAACTGGTTGTACAGTAAGTCGGATTCGATGTACCCGTAGCCCTTCTTCTCGTACCACTTCACGACGCGGGCAATGTCCCGCACGCGGCCGGAGGGACCCAGGTTCTGGTGTTCGTGCTGGTGCTTGTGAAGGTCTCGCTGATTCGTCGTGTCCGTACCGTCGTTCGCCGATCGGGGGCCGCGCTTCAGCTGGACCCCTGAAGCTCCCGAATAGGTGCTGGGTGTGGTACCAGCGGAAAGCTGCTGTTGCGGGGAGGAAGAAGCTGCGGGGCGTAACTGTACGGGCCTTTGAAGTTGCACCGCTGTTGCGGGGGTTGTGGAGGAAGGGTTGTCTGCCGCAGACGTTACTTTACCGACGTAGCCGGGAAACTTTTTCTCCACTGGAAGATCGTTGAACCGAATTGCGGCCATCGGTTTTCGGGCGGGCTTCTCCCCGGCACTGGGCCCCGAGGACGACGCTGCAGCTCCTGATGCCGCGCCGCGAGTTGGTGCGGGCGCAGCTACCTGCTCGCGGTCGCGCGCTCTCGATGATGTGGACTCGTGTGCAGTATTTCTCTGCGCCGGCTGCGCGTCCACGGTGGATCTCGTCGTCGCGTTTTTTCTTGCCTCCACGAATTTCTCCACCCCCATGGCTTTCGGGTTGCCTTTGTCGTCGAAAATGAGCCTGTCAAAAAGCACCTTGTCTCCGATGAAGAAATCTTTCATCCCTTCGCCATGTTTCTCCGCCTTGTTCATCGCCGGTCCCGAAAACGCCACAGTTTTTACGGTCCGCAGCGTGGCCTTGATGTCCTCGCTCGAGATTTCGCCTGTCCTCGTGCTCAGGTCAAAGTCCACCACCACCGCTACCATTTTTCCCCGGCGCAGCGGCGCCGCCTTCAAAAGCGAAGGGTGTAACTGCAACTGTTCGGCCAGCTGCTGCTGGTCCTCGTTTTTGCTCACACCCACCGCGCTCTTCACTTCCTTTAGCCACGCAGGAGTTCTTTCGCCTTCCCCATCTTGCTCTCGTTTCACATTATTGCTTTTGTTGCTCCTGCCATGAGGTTCGTTTTGCTTCATCTGCTGTCGCGGCCACTTGTTCTGCTCGTCCTCATTCTTCACGCGACCGAAGCTGCCGAACGACGCGGACGCCCCGGCACTCTGGTTGCCCCAGCCGGGTGGTAGGGCAACTGGACCACGAGGAGCCCCGGCGGCGCCCCCATCCCTGTTGCTCCGGCTCTCCTCGATGAACTGCTTGGTTTCGGCCGACATTTGGAAAGAGCCGCCGCTGGAGAGTTTCGCAGCTGCAGTTTTGTTCGCAGCAGAACTCGAAGCAGCTGGCCGTGGACGCTCGCGGAAATCCACCTGCACGGGTCCTCGTGCACCCGGCGCCGCCCAAGAAGATTCTCCGTCGTTGTTTCGAGTACCTGCCCTGTTGTATGAGGAACTACTGCTCGCAGCTGCAGCAGTCCCGGCTTCGGCTTCCACCCGCCGCCGCTTGCTCCGGGCGTCATCGTTGTCGTCGTCGTGGTTGCGATTGGCATTGTGATTGTCGCGTCGAGCTCCCGCACTCGTTGTGTTCTTTCCACCCGATGGCTGCTCATTGTTTCTCGCGCTGCTCAGATCGCGCTCCAGTTCCCTCGTGTTCCACACCTTTTTCCCCTGATCGTAATAGCGCGCGAGCTTTACAGAGGGCCACAAACGTTTCAACTCGAGGTACTGCTGCTGGCACTCCCGCACGGAACTCATCCTATTTGCCGGTGGAGGTGATCTATTTGTTTCTAATTCTATCACTATCTTGATCTTGATCTACATATAGGGACATTGCGTTTGCGATTGCGTCCTCAGCCTCACTTTTGCGCCCGGATTCTCGGCGATCATGCGGGCATATTGGATCTGGAATTGGTGATGGTCATCGTTTTGTCGCTTTACTATGCATCTACTGTCAATCTTAATCTCGCAAATCGGAAAACGAAAAATCGATAGGTCCGTCTATACTAAACGTAGGCATGCTGCGATGAGCTGAGGGCTAGAAATTTGCTGCTGGAGTCACGCAGAGGGCTAGGCTTCTTGATCTTGAAGAAACCGTATTAGCTTTAGTTATGGTAACGGTAAGTAAGTAAAGCGAACCAACGACCACGCAAAACATATATGTATCAGAGGATCATTCATTTTCATGGGTGGCCTACGTGGCGATTTCTTCTCCTTTCGCGCATTGATCCACGTCCAGCGACTGCCGCACTCGTACGGCTACTTTGGAACAGAATCAAGGCACATCTTCAGAAAGAAGTCGAACACTGCTGAATTTTTTTTTTCAACATCAAGGCCACGTTACTATAATTAAACCTCTGTCTCTACATCTACTGGCGGCTCGAAGCTGTGCGTCCGCCTTGGGACGGCTGAGCATGCATTTCTTCTGTATTCACAGTGTAACTTTTCCCGCAGCGAAGGTCGCGCCGTTGCTTCACGATCATGGTGAAGCAAGGCAACATGCTGCTTAAGCTTACATTTGCAGACTGTTTTCGATACCAGCGGGATCTTCACGGAAGCACTTTCAGTTGCGCTCACCACTCCAGGTTCAGCGATTTGAGTTGGCACTCAACTTTCTGAAGATCCATGCGCGCCTTCGCCCTTTTGTAGAAGATGGGGCAGTCGGAGTTTGCGCAAATGACCTCCTGGTGCAGAGAGTCCTGACACCGCTGGCACTCGGTCCACAGTTTTTGGAACTCAATCTGCTTCTCGCGCACTTCCCCCAGCTTCTCGAAGTATATTTCGGCCCCCTTGTCCTTGATGCAGTACTTGCACAGGTCCACGCCGGAATCCGACCCAGCACTGCCGCCGGTAACAGCCATGTTGGAAGGCTGGAAAGAAACGAACGTAAATAAAAGTTCAGCGTTCATCTCAGCCGCGAAATTCGCATCCAACTAAAGTAGGTCCAGCAAGCCCACGAACCCACATCTCAGCATGCATGATAAGGATAAAGTTAATTACAGTATAGTACCTTCAGCGTGGTTTTGCATCCGAGGCACTTCCTTGCTAGGCTCAGCATTCCTCCGAACGAACCGGCCGCGCCGCCTACGTTCACGATCTTACGTGTGTGGTCCCCGGTGAAGAGCGTTTGCGACGCG
This sequence comes from Amoebophrya sp. AT5.2, assembly GCA_005223375.1. Taxonomy (NCBI): domain Eukaryota; class Dinophyceae; order Syndiniales; family Amoebophryaceae; genus Amoebophrya; species Amoebophrya sp. AT5.2. Next base: position 10,907 of record RXOD01005882.1, read on the forward strand.
TTCTTCATGATGGGGTCGAAGATGCGGAGCAGCGGCCCCGCGAGCTGATGGTCGATGTACCAGTGGGCATCTATGACAAGGTTGTTCTCGAGGACGTACATGGGGTCCTCGCTCTTGTCGTAGTTCGCCGACTTCTTCATCGACTTTATGATCACGTACGGCACGCGGTCGCCCGCGGCCGGCGCCGTGGCGGGATTTCGTTGCCGCATGCGCTCCGCGAGCTCCACGTGCGCCTGCCTCGCGGCGTATGCGTCGCGGCCAAGAGATTTGGATATGACAAGCAGCGCGAGGTCGACCTTGTTCTGAAGCAGATCCGAGACACCTTGCTGCACGAAAGAAACGGCCTGGAAGAAGAGAGGGTTGAGAAGATAACTCGATCTCAAGTAAATTTAAGAGTAAGCAAGAGGGTTCGACCACGCCCAAAATCTCGCCACAAATATAAATATAGATTGATACAGCGGCAAAGCCGTCTACAGGTACCTTCTCTACGCTTCTGTCGATGAGCAGGTGCCTGAGTGCTGTGTCCACCACCTTCTGCACCAGCCCGCAGTTGTCCCTCCGCACAGTTTCGATCCCCTTTGTGTCCATTTTGTCGTACTTGTCCGGATTCGTCCAGTATAGCCCTGCGTACCGTTTCTTCGCAAGCAGCAAATAGGGAAAGTACACCTTCTCGAACTCGAGTTTGATGGGCTTCACAAAAGTCGCGGAGATCTTGTCCGCAGCCTCAAGCCCAAGCTCCATGGACTCTTTCACATTGTCCGGGCCGAACTTAACCATCACGGAATCGGTGTCCCCGTATATTACCTCCGCGTCGTACTTGTAGCCGTTCTCCTTGCGGAACTCCCTGTCGAGGGTGCGACGTGATTGAGATTGATTTTTGAAGATGGTTTGCCACGACAAAGAAAGGGGTACAACCGTACTAACTGCGGTGCTCCATGTGCTACGACGAAGAGTACGTACTTCTAAACTTAATACTTTTCCACGTGTTGTTTCGTCTGTTCGATCATGGTCCTGCCGAACGCCGTGACGCTGGAGGAGATCTCGAGTTAGAGGTACGGAAAATGCATATTTTAACTGCATATTAGAACCGCGCACTTTTTTAAGTTTTTGACTTTGCTTAAGTACTCCAGATGCTTGACGAGACAAGTCATCGGAATCAAGGGGGCACGGCATGGGCCGACTGCTGACCGTCGCCTAAACTGCGGACCGACTGCCGTAGCCG
>RXOD01005883.1:0-12126 GCA_005223375.1 Amoebophrya sp. AT5.2
ACTTCGACCGCCGAAAAGCTGCACGAGTTCAGAGAGCGGATCAATGAGGATGCGATCCGCCGCGCATTCATCGAACGGGCGAGAGGCAAGGGGTTTTGTAGATTTCAAGACGCGCTGCTCTCCGAAACAAACAAAGAAATTGGGGTGGACGCCTTCATCGTGAAGTTTCACGGGTGGATGCAGTCGGTGCCAATGGCACCACCCGAACAAAAGAAAGCCGACGAGGAGTACGTCAAAAAGCTGTTCAACAAGCACCCGAAAAACACGGACGCCACCCCCAACCCAGACGCGGGCGCCGACAAAGGCGGCGGCGGCAAGCGCAAAAACCGAGGCCGCGGAGACCGAGGAGGCGGCAAGGGCGACGACAAAGACGACGGAGGAGCCCCGACGAACGATCCTCCGCCGCGGGACCCGCCGCGGTCGGACAAGGGCGGCGGCAAGAAGCGCCCGGGAGGCGGCGACACCCGCGAAAACGGGCAGAAGAAGCAGCGGACCGAAGGAGACGACCCGGACCGCACCGAGGCGAGCTTCACAGTGCAGCACATCAAGAAAGAAGTTGAAAAGCTTTACTGTGTCTCGGTCGAAGAAATCTCCCGTGCGAAGGTGTGCGGCTGGCACTTGGGCGGTTTGTGTGGAATCATTGATGGTTCCACCGACAAGCCGTTCAAGTGTCGGAACGACCCGGCGAAATGCCGGGACAAACATCAGCAGGCCACCGACGCGTTTAAGAAGAAGACGACGCTACGCAAGGCGGCGACATGAACGGAAAAGCCCCTCCTGCATAGGAGGGGAAGCAGACTTTTCAGCCATATCTGGCAACAGCAGTTCAGAGGCGCTGGCGCAACGGGAGATTCAGCGCGCCCTCGAGTAGACCGGCGTGCCGCGCGGTCGACCAAAGCGAAGACTCACCTACAAAGGGAGGTGCAAAGGCGCGGCGCTGCAGGAAGGACCAAGGAGCGATAGTCTGCCCGTCTGTGTAGAGGTGTGATTCCTTTTCTGGTGTGCAGGATGTGTGCACCACGAGCTCAACACATGCGACGAATGCGTGTTGGGGTCCTAACATGTGAAGCAAGTTTGCCTCGGAGAAGGAGCTCTTCAGGGTGAGTCAGTGTGAGAAACAAAACAAAATGTGCAGGCGCGCGAGCATGCGTTGGCGTGATATGAGCTCAAAGCGGCAAGTACTCGCGCCGGCGACGATCCCATCCGTTGTAGCTTCTCGATCTTTAGTTTTTAGCGCCAAAGCTCGCGCACGAAGCAGAAGCCTAGGATCATGGTGTCTTCAAAGCATAGTGTACAAAAACATAACACGAAACAGAGCTCGCATGCAGATGGGGCAGAGCGGGACCCTAGTCCCGCCCGAGGGCACCGAAGCGCAACGGCCGGGGTCACGGCAGCGCGAGAGAGATTCAGAGAGCTCGTCACAATGGGAGAGCGAAGAGCACTCGATCGGAGAGCACAGATACAAAACGTTGTGCCCGAAGTCCAGCAACGGAAAGTCACACGCAAACCATGAACGAACTCACCCGCAGCAGCTGCAGCTTCCTTTCTTCAGCTCCCAGAAATCTTCTGCTTTTTCTCCCACGTAGTTTAGAACAAAATGAAGCTATCCTGCCACGGATGTTGATATACGTGTTTCTCCTGCCGCTTCTGTTCGGGGCGCGCCTGCTGCTCGGCGCGGCGCAGCTGCCGAACGAGATGGGGAGAAAGAAGAAGGTGGCCAAGACCGAGAAGGCCCTCGGCATGGAGCCCAGGATGCCGCCGCCGGAGGAGCGCCGCAAAAGGGCGGTGGACAAGCTGCGGGCGAAGCACGCAAACAAGCACAACAAGGTCGAGGAGGAGGAAAAACGCCTCGAGACCCTCTACCGCGAATGGGAGCAGCGCAGGGAAGACCTCGAAAAAACAAAGGAGTTCGAGGAGTGCCAGCGCCTCACGGCGGTCAACGTACACAGCATCTCCAACTTCTATGTTGGGTATGATGCGGAGTACGGGACGAGGAAGCTGTCACCGATCCTGCTGCAGAAGATGGCCACGGCCGCGAACTACCTGACCGCCGAAAAACGGGAAATGGTGTACGGGAAAGAGGGGTTCATGAACCTCGGCTACATGGTTGAAGGTACTTCGCCCATGCTTCGCATCTGCCGTTTCTCTTTCGAGTTCAGGTTCTATCCACCGCTGAGCAAGCCATCTCACCTCCTACAGCTCAGCAAAATTAGAGCAGACATTCTCCTTTTTTAGATTTCTTGTTGCTGCGACGATCCCGCCTTCACGTCACGCAAAAACAGGGACGCTGCCCATCTATGGGGCATGGCCAGGAGGCCGAGCGCTGACCAAAAAGGAGAAGCAGAATGTGGATTCAGCGAAAGACTGCCTCAACATGCGCAGAGCGGAAATTGACGCGCACACGAAGCCCCGCGACCACCCGTCCGACTTCGAAAACGATTTCGTGCTGCAAAAATGCTTCGCCGCAGTAGATAAGCTGCGCGGCACGCCGATGGCCACCTGGATACCGGAAGAAAGCGTGGACAAAAAGGCGTGGATCTGGCCATACTTTGGCATAGGACAGCGGCGCGACCCCGATGCGGGGGCGTGGACGAAAGTGCGTCCGATAGCGAACGAGAAGTTAAGGAGCCGGGTAATGAGCCCGGCAACAGAACACATGGCCTTACCTTCTACCAGTACAATAGCAGACCTCATTATGAGGCGCGCAAGCCCGAGCTTCGATTTCACAGTAGCACAAACCAAAAACGATGTCACCAAGTCAGTCACAGCCAATAGGGCAGTCAAAGGGAAGGGCCCACAGAAAAAGATGGCGTGGGCCGATATCAACACAATTCCAAAAGGCGCGGGCACTTTTGACGGAGAAGCCTGCTGTCCAACAATGGGCAAGCTAGATTTGCATCAGGCGTACTATCAACTCGGGGTGGCCTGTCCGGACCGTAACCTTTTTCAATGTTACAACCCGGAGACAGGCCACTACCAGTATGGGAAAATGAGTTGTTTAAGCTTTGGGAACATCCATTCTGTTTACGCCTTCTGCGGCTCGATCAGCGAATTGCTGAGCGCCTTCTTCAGCGACGTAGTAGAGATACCCACGGCGGTATACGTGGGCGACTTAATTTTTCTTTCATCACCCGGCCTGACCGAGCTCCACATGCGCTACTTCCGCAAGTTCCTCGCTCTGATGGGGCTTGCGGTGGCGCCGGAAAAGTGTGAGTTTGTGGAGTACGGGGGCACCCTAGAGGTGCTAGGGATCCTGTTCACCGTCCTCGAAGACCGCATCATAGTGCGGCTGCCAGAGCCAAAAGTGGCACAACTCTCGGAGAGGATAGGGGCCATAAGAGAGGCCCTGAGAGACCTGCACGACGAAAACTTCAAGGGCCAGCCGGTCGACCTCGGCGACCTCCGAGGACGCTTTGAGGAGGTGAGTGGGCTCTTCATTCACTGCACTTTTTGGAAGTGCTACAAGCAGGGCCTCCCGCTGGCGAGGCACATTTACAGCCTCACCAGCAGCGAAGCCCACTTCGAACGGCAGGTCAAGAGCGCACGGAAGGCGCAGATTGCTAGCATCATGCTGCTAAAAATGAAACAGCAAATAGAGAAGCGCGAACCCATGGTAATAAGCCTCCACGCAGCCACAAAAGAGCGAATACATATTTGCACAGACGCCTCCTCAGAAAAGGATACAGTAGCAATAGGGGGGATAGTCTTCAATAATGATGGGACCTCGCGCGGCTTCTCCCACTTTGTAAAACAAGCCAACCTACCGAAGCCGCTACAGCGCAAGTCGATTCTGGTTTACGAACTCCTTGCGATTGCTGTCGCCCAGGTCGTGTTCAAACAAGACCTCGAGGCAGCGCACGCGGTGCTACACGCGGATATTGTTGCATCAATTTACGGGATCGCCAAAGGTGCGCTGGAGTGCAATACTTCTACGGCACTAGTGACCGAAATCACCAAAAGCAACATGAGTAGAGACACAAATGTTTTCTTTGCCTATATCAACACCCACGAAAACCCGGCAGACGCCACAGCCCGAATAAAAATGCTAGATGCATTAGGGCAGAAGTACAACACCCACTTCCCGTACACCGAGCGCCTGGTCGCCAGCGCAATAGACGCTGTGGCGGAGCAGGTGCAGAAGGTCATGGATGAACTTTTCCTGTAACTCTGGCGCCACAGGTGTACAAGCAGCTGGGATGGCTGACGGAAGAACAGCTTCAATTGAAACCGCTGGAAAAAGCGGCCAAAAAGCCGAACAATCACTACAACGGCATCCGCAAAAAACTGGAGCTCTGGGTCGAAGCCGAGAAAGACTCGAAGAGGCCACGCGCCCCCAACGTGGTGCCGCATAAGTACAGCCAGATGTGGCCGATGTCCGACCAGGTCACTTTGTTCATCTTCCCAGAGGAGGCGCACCACTGCATGGCCAAAGGAGGGATCGAGTGCCGAAACTCGAAATTTCGGGTGTGGCTCTACTACTGCTACAACTACTTCCCTGGCGCGTACTTTGTTCCCCATGAGGTGGACACGGTGGAGAAGTATGAGCTTCTCCGATCCCACCATCCCAACATCACGCGGAGCATGCTCCAGTTGTTCGGGCAGTTTCTCTATGAAAGAGGAATAACAGCGCCCGAGACATACGTAGCACTCGTAGGACAGAGGATGCGCTCGCTGTGTTGTCTCGAGAAGAACAACCCACAGGCGGCGCAGCTACAAACCTTGACGCTCGATAACCTCACTCGCTACAAAACAAAGTTCACACCCGATAAGGCGGCACCGCCGGACCTGTCCCGAGTCAGCGACCTCACGCTTCGGGAGCAAGCAACTTGCGGCATGTGGACGTGCACGGGGCTTCGCAAGGACTCGTTCTGCTCGATCCGCGCCGACATGGTCTTCCTGGTGTGCCCTGAGCGGAAGTTCGTCAGGGCGACAGTGCCGTGCATCAAGTCCATCCCCACGCCGGGCGAGGTCTTCTGCGTCTTCATCCCGGCTGACGTCTTCTTCGTCGACGTCTTCCCGGTAGAGCCTGAGGAGTGCGACCGGATCGCGCTCAAGCTGAAAACCACCTCCCACGGGGTGAGGCGCGCACTGGCACTTTACCTACGAAGACTCGCGGGCGAAATCGGACTCATGCCGAGCCCCGACCTCGAGGAGTCGAAGCACTACTTGAAATACAAAAGCAAAATCAATGAGTTCTTTGGCTGGTCCGAAAATTCCACGCAGTGGATCAGCGAGTATTCCAAGGATATCGCATTCCATCTGAACACCGCCTTCTGGGTGCATCCGCTGGTAGAACAGTGGTTCTTGTCAGATTTGTGAGACCACCGAAGACCCGATGTCCCTACCACCTGATAGGGACTGCTGTTTTGCCATGCTCACACTCGCTTCCAAACAAATTCTGTGCCGGACAGTGCGGCAAGAAATAGTACTGTTTTTCGCTCGTGTTCTCTCTCTCACGCCGATCTCCTCATCGGTTCGACAAATCAACCCGAAACTACGTTCCGGACGATCCGACTCGCTCACGCCTCGCTCACGGCTCAGATCACTCGATCACCCGGATCTTTAGATTTCGAACCTCCATCAGATCGGACAAACTGGCACGAAGCGTTGAAGCACGCTAGAACGCATGACAATTTGGGCGAACAACGCTCTCGTTCCAGACAGTCTGCTGCACCTGCAGACCGGCTCCCGCAGTGGTTGCGAGACCACACGGCCGGACCGCGTTCACGGTCCACGCTGCGCCCGACTCCGAGGGCAAGCAATCTCCGCACGACACCAACGGGCGGAACCACGGCTGTGCTGATCTTGTCGCCATTTGTTCGGGGACTAATTCTAAATTACCTCCCTCACTTCATATCTTCCTCAGCCCAATAAGGGCATCGACTCTGTGTATGGTGGTGCGTCTAGTGCACCTGGATATTTCTTGAGAATAAACATCCTGGAAGCAAGGCCGCCACCTAACGAGCGATGCCTTTGCACCCTCTCTCCACTTTCAGTTCGGTTACGGCTTGGATTCGGTTGTCCTTTTGTACGACGCTCGGTGCGTCTCCTCTTTTCGATCTCCCACCCGACCACACCCTCCTCGGGCTCTCACGCGAGCTCACCCACGAGTCCCTCAGGCGACCACGCTGGAGCTGCCTCTCACAAGATCGGGGGCGAACAACGCTCTCGTTCCAGACAGTCTGCTGCACCTGCAGACCGGCTCCCGCAGTGGTTGCGAGACCACACGGCCGGACCGCGTTCACGGTCCACGCTGCGCCCGACTCCGAGGGCAAGCAATCTCCGCACGACACCAACGGGCGGAACCACGGCTGTGCTGATCTTGTCGCCATTTGTTCGGGGACTAATTCTAAATTACCTCCCTCACTTCATATCTTCCTCAGCCCAATAAGGGCATCGACTCTGTGTATGGTGGTGCGTCTAGTGCACCTGGATATTTATGATCGAAAATGGAACTCCGATCCGGACCGATGGCTCATAGCTCGTGTTTCGGAATGTCAGTCTGCAGCTGCACGCGCTGTCAAAGCGCTGCAACGCCTCGAGCCAGAAAGCGCAGAAGATTATGTGTGGGGCTACCGCTCCCTGAGTCGCAGTTTTTGACCGATAGAAACTAGACCTATTTTCAAATCCATTGCACTCTGAAGGCATTTCACTTGAGCATTTCCCAGCGGGCAAACCGAGGCAGCCGGACACTCCCACCTCCGGGTGGAGACTGATTTTCGCTAGGATTTTCGTTTATCTGCTGAAAATGAGTACTACTTCTTTTTTACAGCAGCTAAGTAGCTATACTAGTGGTGATGACAAAGGCAAAGACATAATGACTTTGCCTCCAATAAAGTGCTTGATACGCGGTTCTCGCGAAGCATACGAAAGTATTTGATTGGTATAGCGGCCAAGGCCAACATGTACCAGTACAGCTCTCGGACGGCGGCCCTACGGACTGTCGTCTGCGACGACGATGACGATGAAGATGAGACTCTGAATGTCCCCCGCGGCGCGACGCTAGAAGTGGGGCAGGGAAGCCGGAAATGCCGCTTCCACTGCCTGCTCCTGTGGTCGCTTGTTGCCTTGGTGGTCTTTCTGGGGCTCCTCGCGGCGTTTGTGATACTTCTGATTCGGCACCAGCAGAAGAACAACGCGGCACTTGAAGAGGAGCCTTTCGTCGTGAAGAACAACCGCTTCTATTCGCAATATTTGCACGCGTCGGACGCCGCCAAGCGGCCGGAAATCGTGTACCCCTACTCATCTGTCGAGGAAGTTAGTACGACCGACGGTGGTCTGGCGGCTCCCGCGGCGACTGTGGTCTGGCCACTGGAACTAGTTCCCGCGGCGAGCGACCCGGAAAACAAGGTGCCGGACTACAGAATGCGCGTTGTCGTGGAGGCGGATTTCGGGACGACAAAAGAGCCTTGCAGGAGAAAAGCTTTGCTGGACACCGCGTCCTCAATGAGTTGGTACGTTTACGGAAGACGAGGAGAGCGAGATTTGGATCAGCTAGGAGCGTCTGGAGATGTTGAAAAAAGCCGTCCTTTGACCGATATCCGCGATTTGGAGGTCTCGCCGACGCGACTGCCTTTACAAGCGAGTCCGGGGGCTGAAGTCGATGTCGAAGGCGAAGTTGTTGATCCGGGCCGCCATCCACGTAACACAAGCTCACCAACGGAAAAACCTCCGCTCGTGAGCCTTTCATACGTGGATGGCGGCAAAACGCCGCCGGGGTTCCTTTTCGCCGACGTGCTTCGGGCGCCGCGCGAAAAATCGGTGAATTTGTCAACGGACCCCGTCAAAGAAAAGCCGACATCAGGATCATGGGGTGTGATGGACATGGAGTTGAAACAGAACGAAACGCGCACGCCCCTGGTCGCCGTCCCCAAACCCGTAAAGGGAATTCGTGCCCTGCTGGCTTTAGGGCTGCGCCGCCATGTGCCGGGAGGGATGCACTTTCGCTGGCTTCCTGAGTCCACTCCTCTGTTGCTACCGGAGCAGTTTGCAGCGCACCGGAGAAACGCGATCGCAGCTACGTGTCAACAGAGCGATACAACAAAGGTAGGATCATGCCGCGCGACCTGGCTCGGTCGCGTGCCGAGCGTTTTCTCGCTGCAGCTGACAGCGCAGGACGGGACGTGGAAGGATGTTGGAGCAGTGCTAGTGGCGAACGCGGCCCCCGATCCGGCCCACGTCGTTCGGTTTCGTATCGCCCACCATGTCGACTATGCAGACTACGCAGCAGCTCCTTCCGCCGTTGGACGTGCGGCGGCGGCGGCGAGCCGAGCCCCGCTGCCGCTGTTTGCGGATTTCGTGGAGGCGTTCAGCCGAACAGAAGTACCCCAACAAAGCTCTGAAAGGAACCAGTGGAAGAAGTGGGGTGTTGGCGTGGAAAAAAAGGCGAAGCTCTGGGGGCCTCGTTCGAGCAACCACCGACATCTGAAACAGATCGTGGAGGCGCTGAAAGACGCGCTGCGCTCGGCCAGAAATAGACGCCGCGTCGACCATCCCGATACCAATGGAACTTCACCTCCGATGCCACAGGCGGAGTTTTTGCGTGGGGAGTTGCACGCGGGAGGGCGCGCAAATCACCGTCTTGAACGACTGCTGGTGAGAGGCATTGCGACCGCGGCCGCGGAGGCAGTAAACGGGTCGTGGAAACAGCAGGGAAACGAAACATCGGAGCACATGAGCAAGCTTGTGCGGCGCGACCTGGATTTTCGCTCGCAGTTCTGGGCGCTGTACGTAACCCGGATCCAGATCGGGCAGACGATCATCGACGCGAGACAGGATGTCTTCGGCGAGGACACGCCGGCCGGGAACGAGATGCGAACAGAAAGCGGCGCAGAGGCGATGAAACAGAAGCACTCAACCCACGACCGCCTGAATGCTGTGTTCTTGCCCGAGTGGGATTGGACACTAGACAGAGGGGGTGATCTTCTCACCAGGAGTTCTCACCAGTTTCCGAAGCACAGGCTCGTGCGCAACGTCTACACAGCGGAAGATGTTGGGTATAGCGAGGATCAGGCACAGCGAGCATACGATGGAGATACTAGCAAGCGGCACCTCGACACCGACGCGCAGAGCAAGCGGTACCTCGCGACCTTCGATACCGGGGCGTCGATGGTGAATCTGGCGCGGCCGCTCTACGCGCTGTTCGAACGGCAGATGGCGAGAGTCAGCAACGAGTGCGAGCGGGGCCCCGTCGTCGGCTTCGAGGTCGAGGAGCAGGAAGAAAAGACCCTGACCGAAGATCGACAAGGAGCTCGTGAGAATGTGGTCGACGCTGGCGTTTATTTCGCGCCTGTAGTCGAGAGGAAGACGAAGCAAAAGCACTGGTACTTTCTGCACCCGAAAGACTACTGCTACTGCAAGGGGCTGCCGATCGGAGCCGGGGTGGAACAGAAGTGGTGCTTCGACGAGCTGCCGGGGGGAGAGCGGACCGCCTTGCTGCTCGGGCTGCCGTTCTTTCGAGCCCACTACGTGGGCCACGACGTCGAGCAGAGGGAAATGCTGCTGCCCAGAGTGGTTTGATTTTCACTGCCGATTGTGATCGATCGGCGTTATGCGCCTGGGGTACTGACGCCGCGTTGCTGGACGAGGAAAGTTATCCGCACTGGATGTGGACAAGCCCGTTGACGTCTTCAATCCTCGAAGCTTTGCTCGATTAAGAGCGCCTAAGCGCGCAAAACAATGAGTTACGGGTAGCCCCCGCACCTTATCAATAAAGTTTGGGCATCAAGAACATCGCAGAGCGCGGTCGATGTGGCTTTTTCTGCATCGCGTCCATAAGCAACTGCAAGTGTTCGCTTCCCTCCTGAGAGTCTGTTCTTTCGTGCGATCATACTGAATATCAATATCAGTGAATATCAATATGCAAGTTTTTCGCAACTACTCGTCAGATCCCGCGTTCCGCTCTGATCCCGCGTCAAGTGTTTCTCGTGCAAGTAAGAACTCGCCGATCCTCGCGTGCACCTACTGATCGCGTGTAGTAACCACCCTACATCTACATCATTATAGAGTAACGTATAAAAAAAAGAGAAAATACGCGACGAGTGGTGGTTCGCGGTTGTGTTTTTTAGCGGATTCATGGCTTGCAATAGGTCTGATGAAGAACCTAGCGGCAGCTGCCACCTTCAATGAAATCCAGCACTAAATACGGACACAGCGGTATAGTTACACGGAGTGGCCGTTTCTATCTTCCGCGTCAATTTTGTAGAAAAGCATCGGTATCGATCGGCGCGTGCGTAGCCGAGTGAGCACTAGAACGGCAACGGGGCAGTCGTATCATAAGGAATCATTTGCGTTGCTCTCGATGTTGAGGAGTATGTCTGCACCTCTCGACGTGTTTGACGCAAGTACCCAACGTGAATCTGAATCCACCGGCCTTCGCAGTCCATTGCTGAAAGTCGGATGAAAAGTAAAGCCGCCAAATTCGCCGGGGCCATGCGATCTTTTGTGATCGTGCCGCTCGGCTTGGCTTTGGCAGCAGCGAGCGGTGGGAAACCCGCGTCCGGAGCGGCGACCCCCGTCAGCACACAAAGCACCACCATCTCGTACTTTCTTATTAAGGCGTCAGCGCCGCAGGATTAGCTTTAGCATCTTCAAATATCACGTGATAGAAATGGATTAGGTAGCATCGCTATCGCTTCTCGATCCAATTCGAAATCTCTGGCCACAGCACCGTTAGCACGCCGTCGACGAGGCGACCTTCGCAGCCCGATCGGCGGGAGGAGGCGGTAGTAGGGGAGGAGGGAAACGGAAACGGAAATCCAAGTCCGGACGGCCTAATCCAGCGGGGTCGCGACGCCCGGGGCGGGGACGCACGGGGGCGCGGGCGCGCCGGCCGCCACTCGGGAACTGCCACGCCGCAGCAGGCGCAACCGCAAACGCCCCAGGCGAGAGGCCGCCCGCAGGCTCCGGGAGCAGGTGGAGGTCAACCGAATCAAGGGTACTTACTAGACTTCTGTTCACTGGGACTCCTATCTGCGTAGTGTACTATCAGATCGGCTCTTCATCGAGTAGACATGCGTCCGTCTAGCACTAGCACCGGATCGTAGAAAGTTTCTCCGGTCTTGGTTCTTGCTCGGACTCCTGGAATCTGATTTTCATCAGGCGCGGGCGGCCGCAGACGCAGCATGGTCCAATCGCGACGAATTGGATGGCGCCGGGGCCGGCGGCAGCTTCTTCCGCTTCCGCGTCGAAGGCCGGCGCGAACAGAGCCTGGGGTCAACAGCAGCAGGCGGGTCCGGCACGACGGGTAGCCGCCCCTGGCGCTGTCCAGACCCCGCCGTCCGGGTCCAAGGGCGGGTCGCCGAAATGGAAGGGGTCGCCCCAACCGCAACTGAGCCCCACCGGATCGGGCAAAGGTTCTCCACCGTGGAAAGGAGGGAAGGCCGCCGGTAGCGGGGCCAACAGCCCGAGCGGCAGCGGAGGCGCAGTGCATCAACCGGCACCTCCGCAACCTCCTCCTCCGACGCGGAGAGGGTGGCGGACGGCGGAAGAAGTAGCGCAGGAACGGGAGGATCATCACCTCGTCTCGCTGGTGCAGGGCATGAGTCTCAAAGATTATATTCATACGCATACCCGCCCGACCCAGACCGCTGAGCAAACCCCAACGCCGCACCAACGGCAGAAGACGGAGCTAATGCTCACGGGGCTGGGGGATCGGGACGACGACCGCAAGATTGACCCGGATTTTGGCGAGTCGCCCGAACGCGGCGTCGGGGCGATCCACCCGGGGGTTTCCCAGGGAACGATGTCGACGAGGAGTACCGTGACGCCCTCCTCCCTCTTCGGAGCGAACTCGCTGGAAAGCAGCAGCGCCAGTCTGCAGCCGCCGGGTGTTGGAGGAGGGGGCCCTACAACGGCATTTGTGGGAACAGCTTCATCTTCTTCGAGGCAGCAGCAAACACCTCTCAGCAATGGGAACGGCACGCCCTACTCCCCCGGGACTACGACGAGCTTTGCGACCACGTACAGTAACGCATCGCCGGCGGCGGCCATCGGGTTCATCCCGATCGGGAGAGTGCCAATCGCGGACGGAAGTGGGAACGCGCAAGGCAGCGTGCCACTGTTCGAGCTGTCGCCTGGCGTGCTGTCGCCGGCTGGCGCAGGTGTGGGAACAACGAGTGTGCTGCC
>RXOD01005884.1:0-12123 GCA_005223375.1 Amoebophrya sp. AT5.2
TTGTAAAATGACTAATACAGTAATGCGAGGCTCCGACGTGCGAAGAAGAAGTTCCACGAGCAGCAGCCGGGTGTGCAAGCGTTGCCAGCGGGGGCGCCAGCAGGCGTGCTCTCTTCACGGGGGCCCGGCGCACGTGGCCGCGCTGCCTGGCCCGCTTCGCAAGTCGATAAGACCATGCAAATGCGATTGCCAGAAACCGCTCGCGCTGTTCCCACTACATCAGACGAGAAAGAAAAGCAAGAAGATGATCCTCTCAAAGGATTCTTCGCCACCTCCGACGATGTTGACCCTACTAGGGCAAAAATTGTATCGACTGTCGCCCCAGTCGGCCTCCAGCAGCTGTTCAATGTGACCGTGCGCGATTTCCTCCACGATATGAAGGGCGCGGCGATGAGGCAGTCCTCCGCCAACGCCGTTGCAGCGAACAAGAACTGGGGCGTGTTCGACTTCTGCAACCAGTTTCTGCAGACGCGCGAAGCCCTCAGCGAGGCCACGGAGGTCCTGCTGAAGCACTTGGCTGTGTTCCACAACGTCAAGCTGTGCGAGCTTCGGTTCTGTCCCGCACTGCACGTGGCGGGCGAGCTCACCGCCAGTGCTGCCGTCGAGGCCGTGCTGGAGGGATTCGAGCGGGCCACGAGGCAAGTGGACATCGTCGGGGGCGTGATTGTTTGTGCGCTGCGGTCGTTTTCGAGAGAACACGGCGTGGAAATGGCCGAGCTCGCGGGGAAGTACCTGCTGACGAAGCGACAGCCGGAATCTGCCATCTCCGGCCTGCTGCAGCCCGGGATACTGGAGGAAGCCAGCGGGGATCGGACGGCCGCCGGAGGTAGACGTTTTCATGTTGTTCCTCCTTGCTTCGCCGTTCGTTGGAAAAAGTTAAAGTCTCTTAAAGTTTAAATAATAGCAGCTGACGCGAGTCGAAGTCGTGTCCAGCCCGCGCCTTACTCGGACTCCGGCTGTGACGGAGACGGTCGATTCGCTCCAGCGGAACCACGACCGCAACTGCCAAGATATCGCTTCGATGAATCTCGCTCATCAGGTTCATCAGGCCCGACGATTTCTACCCCCGTGAAGATTTCTCGCTCGGCCGGAGGTGCAGCGGACTCTCGTCGACAGCAGCAGCGGTTTTTCGACCGATCTCGGCGCCGGCTCCACGCGCAGTTGGGGGAGCGCATCAAACCCGGCGTGGTCGGTTTCGACGTCGCGGGCGACGAAGGCAGCTATCCGATCTCGCTGCACGCCGTGGGGATCAAAAAAGCGTACGAGCTGGGCGTTCCGATCACGATCCACGCTGGCGAGTGGCCAGGTGTGAACGCGAAGAGAAGCTGCGCCTCGCTCTGTTTCGACAAAGAGTTCGAGGGCGACGGAAAGAAGTGGGCGGCGGCGAATGCTAGCGCCGCGAGAAGGGCATCCGGGACCGGGGAAGGGATTGGTGGTAGAAGTGGTACCGGTGAAGGACTGCCGCTGCAGAGTCCAGGACCTCCCGGAGGAGCAGGCGCGGCCGCGGGCGGAGGGGACCTCGCGTTGGATGTTTTCGGCAGCCTGTTCGAGGATGCGGCACCGGGCGTAGCTGGGGAGCATTCCGCCCCCGACGGCGCGGCGTCCTCGCCCCCCGCGAAGCGGGCGCGTGTCGACGCGACTTCTGATGCACCAGACAGCGCCGCGGGGGGGCGCACGACCGGGATAGGAAGAACCCCAGCAACACGACAGGCAGCTCCTTTGAGCCCTGGCCCTCCGTCTCCTCCTCCGACAGATAATATCAAAACTCGCAGCCTGATGCGGCAGCAGATAGACCTCATCCGGAACACGAACGAGCACGCGCAGTGGGTGTGGCAACAGTTTAGGACTTACGAGCGTTTCGAAAACATGTTCATGATTCCTCAGCGCCTGGGGCACGGATGTCAGCTCGCTGGGGACGGCCGTTTCATGGCGGCGGTTTTCTCCAACGACGTGACAGTGGAGTGCTGCCTGACGAGCAACGTGGGCTGGAAAATCAAATCGTACCGGGACCACCCAGTCAAAAAATTGCTGCTCAATGGAGTGAAGGTACTACACGTACAAACAAAAACAACAGCTTGTTGAAGTTGAATGAAGTTGATAATGACGAGTACTTTACACAAAAGAGAAATACAAATTCCAGGTCTGCCTGAACAGCGACAACCTTCTGCTGTCGGGCGATAAGGTTCGCCGCGCGCACCCAACGGGCGAGGTCATGCACTTCCTAGAGGATGTCTGCGGGTGGTACAAGGCAACATCGGAAGATTCCCACAGGAGTGGTCCCACCATTCTTCCCGACGACAAAAAACTAAAGCCAAGTCGCGTCGGAACGCCGGCCCCGGCCTCGTCAGTCGCCAGCCGACCCGCATCAAAACTCCAGAAGAAAAGACGAGCCGCAGCGCAATCTTCAGCAACGGCACAGCAGCCGGAACCGGAGCCGCGGCCAGGAGGAGGTAGCCGCGTCGTCGTGCCCACGCAGCCGTTGTTTGGAACGACAGGAGCAGAACTTGTGCAGCGAAAGAACGTCAACTATGAAGTCTTGAACATGAACGACGGACCTGCGCGTGCCGGGGCTGAAGATTCCTCTACCGCCGGGGCCAGAGGAAACGCAGCCGCAACTTCCACTGTGGGCGCTATCCACTTTCCGCACGTCCGGCTGAGGGCACAGCGCGTGGATGCGGGCGGTGATTTCCCGCGGCCCGAGCTTCCTCTCAGACGAGAATGCGACATCGAGATTCAAACCGTGCGAGAAGTTTTGACGAGGAATGGAGTCAACGCCAGTTTTTTTCTCCGCTTGGTGCAGGAAAACGACGCTTACAGTCTTCGGACGAAAAAACTGGCATCCGACTGGAAGGCTGCGTTCCAGGAGGAAGCAGATGCATGCTTCGGCCGGTGCTTTGGTATCCCAGCCCCCGGACGCGGACCCGCCGCGAGGCCGGCGATTCCGGAGCGCGTTGCTCCCGCAACGGCTCTCGCGGTGAAGCAGTAAAACGAACGAGATAAAAGAGGATAAGTTTAAGTAACTTTCTCAAGCGGAGATGTGTGTAGCGCTCTCCTCTGCTGGTCCTGGTACAGCTACAGCACTCCGCCGTAGGGTAGCCTCCAGGAATTTTCAAGTTGAATTGCCTGTGGAAAATTTTTGAAGAATGACCTTCCTTGCACTCCACTCGTATCTATTGATTTTGTATCTATTGGCAGAGGCGCCGCCTCCGTATTCTAGTACGGGGCCGCTGCGGTGGCTGCCAAAACTATGTTTTTGATGTATCTATTGGCAGAGGCGGAGTTGGCATGGACCATCGACGTGGACGTGCAGGTGGATAATCATAGCTAATGTAGTACGAGAACGAGCTTGAAAAGATCAAGAAGAAGTAAAAAGATGATCTTGCAAGAGACGCTGAAGCGAACAAATTTTCGATACAGCGCGGGCCCAAAAGGGCTACGGACATGTTTTGCGCGCGGGTTTTGAAGATTCTTCATCAACGTGATGAACTAAGCTTCATGATTGAGCTAGACGATGACGAGATCTAGAACAAGGTAGAAGACTAGAACAGGGAGCGCCATGTCAAATGAGGGAACTTCATGAATAGTGACTGAAAAAGCATGAGCAAGACAAGAAGCGGATGAATTGGGGCGGCCCAGCGAAATTCGTTGTTGTAGTTGCCCCACTGGGACTGGCCACTGGCACTGCGCCATTTCGCTCCACTTGCTGAGGTACAACAAGCAAGCATGTGCTTGCCCCCCGGTTCAGCTCGTGACATAGCAGTTTTCTTTTTGCGTCGCTTTCGTTTCTGTAGTACCAGCCGCGTCGTCCTCCTTCTCGCAGTCGTAGCGGACTCGTCATTGAAAAGGTTGAGGCACTTCTACACTGAGCACAAAAAAAAATGCAATCATTTATCTCACCCGACCGCGCATTATTTAATTTGAGATTGCTTGGCTGGATTGGGTTGCTTTATAAGAAACCCGCTCGCACGATGGAGCATAGTTTTTCGAAAGAAAAAATCTTATGATACAAGGGCGAACTAAAAAAAAAATAGGTTTTCATCGTTGGTGTGACTCCGTTTGCGCGTGTTGTAGTTGTTCTTGTTCTTGATCTTTAGTTGCCCAGCATCAATCAGTACCAGAATCAGTGTACCAACACAAAGCTGATAGCTCGACCTCGAGCTGGAGCTCGATCAAGCATGAGCATAGCCATCGATCGACCACATCGGCATTTTCGTCGTGCGCAGCTAAATGATTAGAGCTGCATGATATAATCAATCTGCATGTTGATGAGCACCACGGTGGTCTTGGTCACGGAAACAAATATCAAGCGCGGATGTTGAATGGATACCAATAAGCTCCGATCGCGACGCGGCGCCGCACCGGCAGCGAAGGGCGGTCCATCTGCTTCGTCCTCTTCCAGCGCCTCATCCTCGACGACCGCCGGCGGGGGCACTAAGACCAGAAACAAAACGCCGTCAAGAGGAGGATCTTCATCAAACAGCCGGAGGACAAGTCTAAATCGGTCGTCCGGCGGACGAGGTGCTGCTGCAGGAGCTTCATCCACGAGTAAAAGTAACATGAAAAGCGCAGCACCAGCTGCGGTGGGTTCCTCTTCCTACGCGGACGACCCGAACGCGAACAATGCGGACGAGGAGGCGGGCGAGCTCTCGACCTTGAACGCAGAGTCTGCTGCAGCGAACAAGGCCGCAGGGGGACGACCCGGGGGAGGAATCGCACAAAACGGTAGCGCTAGTGGAGGCGGAGAGCAAACGAAGGATGCAGAGCAAGAAGCCCCACCATCGATGCTCGCCATCGTGGCGTCGATGTTTCTGAATTTCTGGAGCGCCGTGGGGATTATTTGGTGCAACAAGTGGATCATGAACCACGGGTGGCGATGGGCCACCATGCTTACCTGGATGCACTTCGTGGCGTCCTTCGTCGGACTCGAAGTCTCGTGGAGGTACGACGCGATGGATCCCTAGCCCTACGTAAGTCTAGCTAACAAGTGATCTTCATCTTCGCTTCCGACACGACTTCTCACTCGCATCACTGAACATCAACATGAATATTTTTTCGAATCCAATCGGACCGCACCATCGGGCAGGCATCTCCGCCTTTTCGAGCCCAAGCCCACTTCCAAGCGCAGTATTATCCCGCTCTGCACGTCTTTCATCGCGTTTGTGGTTTTCAACAACCTCTCGCTTCAGTTCAACACGGTCGGCATCTACCAACTGCTGAAGGTGTTGATGACCCCCGTCGTCGTGTCCCTCCAGTTCTGCATGCACGGCACGCTCCTCACCTTCTGGCAGAGAATATCTCTCGTCCCCATCTGCGTCGGCGTCGCGATGGCCACGGTTTCCTCGCTGGAGGTGAACGGCTTTCTCGGGCTGTTTTTCGGCGCCATGGGCATTTTCTCCACCTCGCTGTACCAGATCTGGGTGAAGAGCAAGCAGGGAGAGCTGCAGCTGAACCCGTTCCAGCTGCTGCACCACCAGAGCTACCTGAGCATGATCATGCTCGCGCCACTGGCATTCCTTGTCGATCGAGATTTGATCCTCTGCTTGGTACCGGATCTTGGGGCTTTCGGGATGGCGAACACGATAGAAGAGGACGCGAAATGCATCACCAATGTCGTGGTGCCGCTCAGTATCATTCAACAACGATTGTTAGTTTATTGATTGTAGTTTTGGCAAATCCATGATGAGTTGACACCCAAACCCAGTGAACGGACGCTAAAATGAACCCTACCCAGATGACCCCGTGTTCCTCCTCGGGGTGTTCACATCCTGCTTTCTCGCCTACCTGGTGAACCTTTCGACTTTTCTGGTGATCGGCAAGACGTCGCCCGTTTCCTACCAGGTCCTCGGCCACTCGAAGCTCTTTGTCATCATGCTTTCCGCCTTCCTCATGTTCGGCGACGTGCCCTCAGCACAAAACATTCTAGGCTGCGCGCTGGCGCTAGCAGGCATATTTTGGTACACCTGGCTGAAAATGTGAGGACTGCGGGGGTGCTGGTGTGCTGCTGTTGCTGCTGCTGAAATGAGGAGCTCTCCGATCAGGGAAATGAAGCTGCAGCTGCTGTCGTGCTCCTCACTAAAAAAACATCCGATCACTTTCACTCTTCTTCGGCATCTTTGGCTCCTGCGCTACATCCTCGTCGTGTATCGTATTTGTACTTAACCTGGAACGACAAACAAACTACGTTGAAGTGCCTATACGTACCCTCCGAGCCCTGCAGCTCATTGGCGTCGAGCGAGCTGTTCGTGAAGGTCACCGCGGATGAGGCTCGCCATGAAATCAAAAGGAAAAAAGAAATGCACACTTACACAGACACGACAGAGACAGAGTGCACGGCGGAGTGATGGT
Source organism: Amoebophrya sp. AT5.2 (assembly GCA_005223375.1). Taxonomy (NCBI): domain Eukaryota; class Dinophyceae; order Syndiniales; family Amoebophryaceae; genus Amoebophrya; species Amoebophrya sp. AT5.2. Next base: position 6,346 of record RXOD01005884.1, read on the forward strand.
CGCGGTCGTCGCGTCGATTTCGAATGAGCTTCAGCATCGAGATGGACGAGAGTCGCGTAGCTAGCACAACTCGACATATAAAATTTACAGTTACGCGTCCTCTTTGTCCGGTCACGACAGTCACTTTCGTCGTGAAGATCATACTAGATAGGTGCTAGAAGGAATCGGCACGCAGAAGCATAGGCTTACGCTTAGGCACGAAAGCCGAAGCCGCGAGCTGCCTCAAGGAAACTCCAGAACGATGGCGACGGAATCGCAACCGGACGCGGCGGCGGTGGCTGACACCTCTCCGCAGGTACCCGCCGCTCCGCAGGGACCTCCGCCCAAGCCGCTGTTCCGGTACGAAACCACTTTTGCCGAAGACATGTTTTTCTGCTGCAGGACAGAGCCTCCGCCGATGTATTCCGACGTCGTGGGTCGGGGAATTCTCGCCGGCGAGCCCGTGGTTGCGCTGGAGGATCTGCTGAAGGCGAAGCACGGCGTAGATAACGTGAAGCCGGCCGCGGTTCCGGATCCGGCATCGCCAGGAGGTGGGGCCGCGGGCGCCGCAGGTGGCAAGGGAGGGCACCACCACCATCACCACAAGCACGAGAACGCCGCGGGCCAAGCCGAGCAGGAGAAAGAGAAAGAGAAACACCACCATCACCACAAGCACGAGAACGCCGCGGGCCAGCTGGAGCAAGAGAAAGAGAAAGAGAAGCACCACCACCACCATCATCACCATGACAAGTGATATGAAGGAGATGAACCCTGGTGGAAGTAGAAGGCTTAGGCTTTCACTTTCTTTTCTTGCCTTCGTGGGGAATGCAAATGCGGGATCGATTGTGCCACACGCCGTCGCGGGTAAGTAACAAGAGGGACGGAGGTAGCGCTAGCGGCGGCACGTAGAAACGAGGAAGAGCGTCGAAATAAATATTGTCGGGGAAGTGGACGTCGTGCGGCAGGAGCAGAACAAAATCAAAGCACCTGACGAGAAGCGAGACGCCTGGGATTACGGCACAGGAGACATGCAGAGAGATCAATCTGGATCATCGAGGACACGACGTTCCAAGAATGTATGTCGGTCCAACAGTGCCTTGTTTTGTATCAAAAACAAAAAGCAATATACAACTATACTTAGCTAGCAATAAATTTAGTTTGCAGAAGTGTGATCTTGATGCAGTCGTGTATGATGATGAAGTAGAAGATCCGCCGGCACATGCATCACTGTTTCTCGTCTGATGCTGAAGTGGAAGTCTGATGCAGCAGGCGGTGATGCAGCAAGAGCAACACGCGCCACAAATAAAAATAAAGCGCTACACCAAGAGCAAGAACAGACTTGCGCCTTGCTTCAAGGATCGAATAGAAGCACAACTTAAAGGCAGTGCCCTCTCGTCCTGCACCTGCTGCTCCTCATGGTCATGTAGTGAGTGTCCGAAATCGAAACATCGAACGTCGATCAGCTCGAGGACCAGCGCGCGATGGGGGTCGGAGGGATAAGGATTCGGATTTCGTGCTTGCGGCAACAAGCAGAGCACGCATCAACATCAAGAGGTACGGGTACGGGTACCCACGATGTAGTCGAATTTTTACTCGGAGCTGGTCCTCTCGGTCTAGTCCAGGTGTAAGTTCGAATATCGCTTTCGCCTTCTCGGATCTTCTTGAGTGATTGATTGATTGAGTTCGCGAGCATCTACAGCTGCTCTCGCTCTGCTCACAAACTAAAATACAAAAACAAAGTCATGAAAGTAAGTGTAAAAATACTTAGATACATTTTTACAGCGAAAAAACCACGCGTATTACTATTGGCGCCCTACCGCAACCGCAGCTACCCATTGCCCCCCCCGACGCAGTCCTCGATCGCAGTAGATTTTCTACTGCCTCTGCCACCAGCACTACTTCGCAAGTATGACATTTTTTCAGATAGGGAGCAAGATTTCGTCGCCCGAGGGGGATTCGCATCTTCCTTCGCTTGCGGAGCAGGTCGCGGCGATTCCTTCGCTTTCCTCGCTTGCGGAGCAAGTGTCGCAGGCGCGCGAGCTCCACGTCTCCTTAGTCGCGACAGAAGCGGCATCGTATCAGCTGCTGGCTAACTTGGGAAAAGCTTTGGATCTGCGACGACAATTCGAGGAAGTGGGCCCGCCCCCAGAAGCTGCAAGACCGGTGGATAAAGCCGCAGATGTTGGTGGTGGTGCTGCTGGTGCTCCGGGGGAGGGAGCGGAAAGCGTCGTGGGTCCGGCCGATGAAAACTCAAGAAACCTCGCGCCGGCCGCTCCGCAACAAGTCCAACTGCACAAAAATGTTGTGACGACGGCAGGAGCAGACACGGCCGCGCACGCGCAGTGGAATGTTATGAAAAGTCAGGTTACGATGAAGAGGATGCACACTTTTTCGCAAACTACTCTAAACGACCTCGGCGTGGTGGATGAAGAGAACAAGCCGACGTCGCCAGGGCCAGCAGGAGCGTTGTCGTCTTCCAAGAAGTCGATATCCTCAGCTCAAGAGAAGCCTGAACATCAGCTACAGCCAGCATCTGCACCGAAAATCGAGGAGATGGAGCCGTCAAGCTCAAGCAAGAGCCACGCAGCTAGCGCTGCAACATACCCCCGCGCGTCGGCATCTGAGGAAAATGAGACGGTACCAGTTTTAGAAACAGGCGGAGCTGATGGTGCTGCTGCAGCTGCTTCTGCTCCTGCGGAATCAACGACGGCGCCTGACGCTGTCGCGAGGGGGCAGACGCACATTTCTCCTACTGTCAGACGCGTACTTGTAGACGTCGGTGATATTTCTCAACATTCTCTCCAGCAACCTGTATCAGCATCCTCTTCGTCATCTTCCTCATCAGAAGAGGAAACATCGGCCGCCCCGGCCGGCGCACCCCTTCTACGTCGTCATCATCCAGAGGCACAGACCGAAATACCCGCGTTTTTGAAGCCGTCTCCCGAGGTGGAAGCGGAAATACGATGCGATGGTAAAAACAGGAAGAACGCAGGCCCGCCAGCAGTCTGTGTACTTACGACTGTGAGCTCATCGCCATCTGGCACTGCTCGAGCTCGTCGAGCAACTTCTCCTACTGCTTCACCGAAAGCGAAAACGTCGCGAAGTGTGCTCATTAAGGCGAGTCCATCTCCGGGATCGCCTATTTCCGCATCCCGCATGAGCGCAACGACGGGCCACAAAATCAGCGTCCAGAACATCGGAATAGAGCCGTCAAGAAGGGCGGGGGCGGCCGGACAGGAAAATACAAGAACAAGCACCGAAGATACCGGTACTGGTAGCGCGGCGACGACAGAGCACCTTCTTCAAACGCAAGAGCCTCCGGGTGCTGTGCTGGTAGCAGCGGGCACAGCAACGGTTTCGTCCGGCCCTGGAGCAGCAGCACACGAAGCCGAGGCGGCAGGACCTGGACCAGGATCTGGATCTGCAGCCATAACTGAGGAGACCTCCTACTTGTACAACACGATCCCGCAGGGACCCAACGACGAAGACATCAACCAGCATCAGATGGCTATGGAATCTGCAGCACTGCAGGCCCAGACTACAGCACTGCAAGAATACGTTGCTCGCCACGATACCGCGCAAGCACATGCCGCGGAAGCACATGCAAATGCCGCACAAGCTCGCGCATATGCAGAGGAACAGGATCGTGCCGCGCAAGAATCCGCCGCGCAAGGTGAAGACGGCCAAGCAAGAAACTTCGCCGCCAAGGCATTCGCGGCCCAAGCATACGCAGCCGAGCAGGAACAAGCCGCGCAAGAATACGCCGGCCAAGCTGCATATGCGGCACAATCATATGCAGCCCTCGAAGCTGACATGATGAACCGAGCCGCCGCGGAAGCTGCCGACGAGGGGAACTACATCAACAGCATGATGATCTTGCAGCAGCAAGAACTGCCAACGACCGCAGACCAAATGGACGAGCCGCTCTTGCAACCAGAGCCGCAAGGAGCTCCTCCGGGCCCCCCAGCAGTTCCAGCAGTTGTGAACGCGGCAATGAACATGAACAGCAGCGCGGCTCCGCTTGTCCCGCAGTTGAACATCGCGGCTGCAGCGACCAAGCTAGCCAAGATCAAGAAGGCAGCAGCGGGAGCGAAGGAGAAGCTGGGGAAATCGAAATCTTCGAAGGACGAGAAAAAATCGAAAAAGGCAGCCGCGGGCGCTGCGGGCGTTGTAGTTCCGGCCGCTGCGAGTGCAGGCCCAGCTGCTGGAGCCACGGCTACTGGTAGTAGTACTGCAGCCCCAGCACCAACAGCTCCAGCTCCACAGGTAAAGTCGAAAAAGGACCTTCTGCTCAAGACTGCCACAGCTGCAACCGCGGCTGTCAAAATGAAAAAAGCTGCTGCCGCAGCCGCGGGAACTCCGAAAGCAGCACCCGGCGCGTCGGGATCAGCGCCAGCAGGACCACCAGCGCCAGCGGTTGCTGCGCCCTCGCGAAAATCGCTGTCGACTCCGTTGAAAAAAGCCGCGGTCGCGCCCCCGCCGCCGGCGACCGGCACCGGTATCTTCGCGGCGCTCTTCGGTGGGTTCGGAGGACCAACTCCAACAAGTTCAACAAAGCCGAAGGGGAAAGGCACGGAGCCTGCCCTCCTCGCGAAGGGAAAAGATGTTCCCGCGTCGAAAGAAAAAGGAAAAGCCCCACCTGCTGGTACCGCGGCAGCGTCACCAAAATCTAAAGCGGCGGCAAAACTCAAGCTACGACCTTCTGCTGGTGCAGGTTCAGCTGCTGTCCAAGGCAGCCTCTCGCCGTCGACGGCACTCGCAGCATCCCCAGCTCCTGCGCCACCGGCGTCCTCGCAGCCTGTCGGCGCTTCGCCCGGCGCGATGGTCGTTGTTCCCCAGCAAGGCGGTGACGACGAGGCTGGTCTTCACGACGAGGCCGTCTTCGAAAAACACGAGGACGAGTTCCACACGGTGAAAACGGGCGCCAAGGTGAAGCGTTTGGGAGTCCACACGAGCGCGCGTACAAGCAAGGGCCTTTCCCCCCGACCGGATTTCAATCCGGAGCATAGGAATACGTCGAGCTCGGAAGAAAGTACCGACCCGGGGCACCACCACGACCATCCACTGTTCAAGAAACAAAAAGCCCAATCGCAATCAACTAGTGCGGGATCGTCATTGGGGATGGGGCGTGGCGGGGGAAGTAGGGAAGGCGGCGACGTCGGTGTCCAACAATGAAGGGAACCTCTGACCCTGTATGGATCACGTACCTGCACCATGACCATCTGGTAGAGAAGTACTTACTATGTGAAATCAATGAAGTAGGAGAAGGACAACCACGCGGCATCTTCGAAACAAGAAAAGGGGAGCCGAGAAACGGTTGTGTACGTGTTGCACGATGCAAACAAGAGCAAGACGAAGACTCGTTGCTCCACGTTAAGTTTAGGAACGCGCTCAAAAAAAAAAAACCAAGGAAACAAATAGCTTGGTGCACCACCACGGTTGGGCTTGGGGTTGTCACTGACAGTACCGGGGGCAGGGCGAATTGTGGTCACGATATCCATGAAGTCGATGATGTCCCAGACAGGAAGAAAAACAAAAATACGAGCTCAGGCCGACCAGAGGGTACCGCGCAGACGTAGCGCAAGATGATTTTGAATCATCAAGACGCCACATCAATGAAAATACAAATAGTGAGATGCTCATGCAGCGCCACCACGGAAATGCAACTTCGAAACAAGGATAAGACTTTGCACTTGGGCTGATGCGCAAGCCCGGGCGCGCGCATGGGCATGAAATATGCGGTAGAACAAGCCGGAAGTGTTGCTGATGCTGGTACTACCCGCTAGAGATGATCTGCAG
>RXOD01005885.1:0-12123 GCA_005223375.1 Amoebophrya sp. AT5.2
GCCTCGTCGACCGATGACGTCGAGCGTGCACTTTTTTCATCGCTCGCTCTCGACGCTCCTCCCGCGATCACGAAACTGAAAATCTAAATCTTACTGATGCTGCCCTCGATCACGAAATCTAAACAAACGAAACAACAGGCCCGCGCGCCCTGGCGGTCATGTTCTCTGGATTCATATACATATGCGCGTCGTCGATTCTGGTGGTTGCGCGAAGTCTCAATCTGACACAGCTGCGCTTCGCAACATCGCGGAAGCGTGCTCTTCAACATTAAATCCGTCTTCAACTTCCTTCACAACATCAGCACCAAATGTGAAACATCGTGGCCGGCTTCCGGCGTGCTTCGGTTCATTTGCATCGCAAGCAGGGTAGGACCCTACTCTTGGTCATCGGTTTGTCAGATCATCAGGAATCACGAGAGCTGCAGAAATGAATCACACGTGAGAACACATCGGATCGCGCGGGGACCTTTTCTACTCTGGCCAACGAGTGAACTCGCAAACCAAAACAACTGGACAGGAGAGCAACGGAGGCAGGACGGGAGGAGGTTGGGCGGAGGACGAAAAGAGAAACTTCACTGACACCTCTCTAAAAATAAGGTTTTGAAACCCTAAGGTTTGAGTAAACTTTGGGTGCCGAGTCCTTCCTTATGTAATTGTTGAAAAGCAGACAGCATTGATTAGAGTGATGCGCTTGAGCTTGTTCGTAAACCGAGTCCGGACGTGAGAGCATGGATTGACCCCTCCGCTTGCCTAGTTCCGCTTCCGGTTCCGCAATGAATTTAGAAAGGTATTTTAAGAAGGAGGACGAGCAGCCTTTCATACAGCTGCGCTTCTACTGAAGCGCTGTGAAAACATGGTGCGTTTCTTTTCGTTTTTCGAATGACAAACTCGTTCAAGCATTGACCAGTAGAGTCAGTTGGTTCCATCGATGACGTTGGACCACGAATCGAAATCGTGGCCGCTTTCCAGCACGACCATAGGTACCGCATAACAGCCGAGTTCTCTGTGACAGGAAGCGAATAGTTGACCGCACGCAATAAATTTAAACGTGCACCATCACCAAGACCAAGTCGTGTGCACGCTGAGCATCGCCATCGGAACTTGCGCTCCCGCTGCGCGCCTACAATTTTATACTCGTTTACTCAATGACGTGGCCGTGTGCCTATGTTGAATTCCACAGCTTGATGAGCTTATCGTGCAGCCTGTCAGTGTCACCAGTACCACCTAAAGTATCTTTTTCGAGAATGGGTGCGACAAAGCGAGCCCATCAAGGCAGCATCTTCCAGGCGCGCGAAGGTCCAGCGGATGTCCTCGTTGTCGATGTCTCCTGTCTCTGTGGTCCTCCGTGTCCATTCTTGCACCTCTCTACTGATCCTGATGTAGTAGCTGGTAGTAGCGGGCACCCCAATGCCAATACCATTTATGTAAATCAACATCTCGCTAGTATCCCTAATCGCCCGCTTCATCTTCGTCAGTACCGTTGATACGACGCCGGCTTCTCGGTGAGTTTGCCGGTTTGGAAGTCGGAGAAGGCCTTCGCGAGGTCCTGCTTGTTTCCCATGACGAAGGGACCGTACTGGACGCAGGGCTCCTTCAATGGCGTCCCCGTGATTAGCAAGAACATACAGTCCGCGGAAAGGTCGCGCACCAAAACTTCGTCGCCTCCGTCCGACAACATGCAGACCATACCAGTAGCCACCTGCCAGATGAATGTGTTGAAGATGTGTCCCAGAAATACAAATATCCATGTCGTCACCGATGGGATCTTGAAACTCAACTTCAACTTCAATCATGTAGGAGCTAGGAGCGGGACGATGTGTAGAACGAAGTACGCGTAGAAGGTGCAGCTCCTACTAGATCCTTCCTGGCTTCTTTTTCTTTACTCTGTCAGATGAAAAACCAAAGAGAAATAACGCAACAAGAACTTATCGGTGGATTAGAGTACAACATCAACCTCTACCGACACTGCCCCGTCCGCTCTGTTTCTGCCCGCCTCCGATGGCTGCCGCAGGGAAGGGGAGTTTGGATCGCCCCGTGTTTTTCCGTTAGCGGTCTCCTTCGTCACGATTTGCATCGAGCCGCTGTAGCAGTACAAAATCCGTCTTTTGTACGCCAGCGGAATGCTTATCGTCGCCGGGCTCGTGCCGCGGCCTCCCCGCACCTCGAAATCGTAGTAGGTGACCTCTGCGAATCGCGGGATTACCGGGGATTTTTGTCCATTCAGCTCTCCCACTAGCACCTTCACCAGTAAATTTGTTTCCACCTCGACCTCCTGCTCCTGCGTCACCCCGTAGCGAACAACGTAGGGAAACTGTGGCATGGATTTGTGGGCGGCATTCTGGAAGTCGGGCGCGTCCATCCGGTGCGCCTCGGGCAGGTTGACCCACAACTGGAACCCGTGCATTTCGCCCTCCCAGTCCTTGCCCACCTCGACTCCGTGCTCGATTCCGTGCGCGGCCATGCCCCACTCCACGTCGCCATCGGCCATGGCCCCGTCCTCCTCCTTCCCGCCCACCCGGCGCGTGTACTGCGCCGCACCCATCTGCTTGAAGTAGGGGACCTCACTGAAACCCCGGTGGGGATGCATGGGCGCGCCCGGAAACTCCCCCTTGCGCATCCACTTCTTGGGAAGCTCGTGCCAAATGAGAAAGGGATCGGTTTCGCGATACTCGTATGCAGACAGGATGTCGGCGATGATGAAGCCGCCACCCTCGGACCGACGAGGAGGCAGATCAGTGGCCTGGACCGTGCACGGAGCCATGATATTCTACTTCAGACGTCGGATGGGCGAGCCCGGTGGAGATCAGAAGATGTAGATGAGTAGGCGGCACAAGAAAATAAACCGTATTGCGCGGTCCCCGTGCGTGTGCTGGAAATCGGTGCGGGGGGGAGCGGCCGGGCCTGGTCAGGGATGGGGGACTTGGCGCCTTAGTGCTGAGATGTTGTACTATACTTGTTAGTGTTAGCGGCACCGGGTGGTAGACGTAGAGACTTCTACTTCTAGTAGGAGTACAACTAGCTACTAGATAGTAAAGAAGTTCTTTCAGAGGTATACTATACTATAGGATTCGATATGCGGGGACCCGCAGCAGGACGCTCGACTGCTGTCTGTTTTTTTTGGGGCTCCCAACCCATAGAAGTCGTAGTCCAACGTTGGCCCTGCATGGGGTTGGTAGTTGTACTGAAGTCAGCTCAGATTCATCGACGGTCAAGAATTCTACGGACACGGACACGGAGTATAAACAAAATGTGTTCGTACTAGAAGCATCTTCTGGCGCGCGTAATGATAGACTCATGCGCGGTGTCGAGCGAGAGAGGTGAATGGTGAAGACCAAAGAACAAAAGCGGTAGAAGTACTAAGCAAATCATACTCAAAAAAGAAAAACCAGGGTCACCGATGATCGATCGACATCAAGTTCAAGAATCTTTTCCGCTACGGCGCACGGGACCAAACAAACCTGAATGCGTCAGCAGCAGCGATCCACTTTCATTGATTCCCACCTGCACATGTTTGAAACCGACGCCGACTGCGGAAATATCGAAAGCCGAAACCTGCACGACCATCAAAACCGATTTGAATGACCACTCACGCACGGGTAACGTAAACGCTCAGAATCAGGACATGTTGTAATCCTAATCGCAGAAAGTCTGACTTCGTGTGACATACTGGTGGACAACAACACGCAGCCAGCACCTCACGACGGCGGCCGAACATCAACATGTACATGTCTCATTTATTTCCCCCCTGTGTTTTTGCTTGTTCAACGTCATTTTCATTTCCGCGCTCCGCCCACTCAAAGTTAAGAGGTAGGACTGACGGACACGGAACAGGGGTGCATTCAATTCCGAGAACGAACAGTCGACTTATGCAAAGTAAGTAGATGATGCAATCCAATTTTTAAAACTTTAATTTAGTTACTCAACATCAATCGAATCGTGGCTAATTTTGTTTATAAAATTTAGTGCCCCCCGACGCTGCTTTGGCTTTCTCAGGCGCCACCCTCTCCGGCTCCGGAACCGGATGGAAGTGGTGGAGCTATGGCTTGCGACGCGGCTCCTACTTCTACGCCCTGACTTACCGCCTCGAGTTCCACGACCTTCTCGGCGAAGCGCTTCCCGGTTAGCGGCGCCGTCGCTCTGTGGTTCTTGACAATGGTTCCGGCGCCTCCTGGCCCGTGGTACGTGATGTGCGACCCTCGCACGTTGCGCCTCACGAGCTCGGAGTCGAGATTCAGGAGCCCAAGTTTTGTCAGTGACCGAAGGTGCTTCTGTGTCTTCCGGTATTTCAGGAGCTTGCCCTCCACAGCCCGAATCAGCTGTTGCGCTCTCTCCCGCCGCTCGTTGAGAACTTCATCTTCAAGATCTTTGTCTTTCTGGGCGCGGGACGAGGAGGTGGGACTGGGTTCTTGCCCTCGATGATGCTGCTCCCGCTCGCACTCCGGTCCTCGCCCGCATCCGAGATGAACTGCACGGTCACAACGGCCTCCGCTGCCCTGCCTCTCCCTTTGGTAGTTGTCCCACTCGCGCTCGACTTCTCGCGCCCGCTTCACCTGTTCCTTCCGAACCGCCGGGTCCAGCAGCCAGGCACAGGCCCGCGTTGCCACTTCCAAAACAAGAGAAGCGTTCTCGTCGCTCCTCGTCAAGCTCGGAGCCACGTCGTGGGCAAACTCCTCCATATCCAGCCCCTCCTCGCAGCACATCAGGGTGAAGGCCGTCGCGAACTGTCCGGCAGCCTCGTCGAGCTGTGCTTCTCTCCTCTCCGACAGCTCTTCCTCGTCTTCGAGCGCCCCCACACAAAAATCGCCGAAACTCTCCCAGAACAACTTTTCGAACAGAAAGTCAGACGCGGACTGGGGGGCGGGGGGCAGGAACGGGAGAACCATGGACTCTTTGCCTCCGTTGCGGCGAAGTAATGCAGCGATCAGGTCCTGATTCGCGCACTCGAACTGCGTGGCGGCGGACGTAAAGCAGGTGTTGATTTTTACGACATCCTCCCCCTCCTGATCATCGTCCGCCTCCCCTAACACCAGGCGCGCGCTCAGGCTCGCGGGCGGAGGGGTAGCGCGCACCAGCTGCCCCTGCTCAACATGGCCACCCCCGCCGGTATGGCCCCCTCTCCTCCACGCCCTTGTATCCAGCAGCGAGGGCGGCCGCCCGGACGCGACCCCGTTCGCCACGTGCGCAGTAGGGAGGTTGGCGTCCCCAAACCCAACCACGGCTTGCAGCAGCTTCTCCTTTTTCCTCCCCATCCGCACGAGCGCCTGAGCCTTCGCGTACAGCTCTGCTTTTGATAAATCGTTCTCAAAGCCGAGGCGGGGGCCGTGGTCGTCCCGGTCTGCATTCTCGACGAATGGCAGCAGACACTGGACGGCGAAGTCGGGAATGTCCTGCTCGCACATGCCCGCATACTCGGGCCTTTGCAACACGCTTGCGCGCTGCGCGTTCGTTTGGAAGCGCAGCTGGTACGCGCAGTCGACGACCCGGTAGTAGAGAAACGCCTCGCGGTTCGCGGTCACGGCCCAGGGCGCCAACGCCTGCCGCGAGAGCCAAAACACGCGCTCGCTCGGGCCGCGGTGGGGCGTGGAGACCATGCGTTTCTGCACCTCGTCGAGCCCCAGCGAGGCAATGCGAAGGTCACTCAGGCGAAACGGGTCGCTCAGAGTCGCGAGGCTGCGCGTAGCCGCCGCGGCTGCAGCGCGGTTGGAGGAGGTATAACTATAATGTTCTTCCTGCTTCCGAGGTGTTGAGCAGCGGGGACTCGCCCCACCTCCTGTGTCGCGTTCGGTTTGCGTGCGGTTGTGGTCCAACTCGTGCACTTGGTCCCGGAAGCAGCACAGCGCGTACTGTTCGTGGTCAGCCTGGGGGTTTACCGGCAGCCCTGAGAGCACCGTGATTGCGTCGCGCGGCAAAGTCACCCGCATCTGCGGTGGATCACGAGAGGAGCGAGAAGATCCTCCTCCCCGGATGATCCGCCAGAAGACCTGGCCCGGGTAGCCCAGCGCGAATAGCGTGACGCCGAACATGCGCAGCGCTTCCGGGAAGCACGCCGGCGGCTTCAGGTGCGCCTTTGTGCAGCGCGGGTCGAACAGACGCCCGCTCTGGAACGCGTTCAGCAGGAGCGCCAAGTGCATCAGCGCAGGATCGTACCCAGCGCCGCTCGCGGCGGGTTGCTCCCCGGGTGGCGGCAAGGACCAGTCGCGGTCGCCGTGCGCGACGCGGTCAAGCGTCTCCACCATCCGGTGCACGCCCATGACGGGACCGACGAAGGAAACGCCCTCGTGAATCGTCCCGCCCCTGCGCTCGAGAAGTAGGAGATAGCTGCGCAGAACGAGGTAAGCAGACTCCGGGTCAGCGTCGGCGCGAGCCCCCGCGTCCGGATCCCAGTCGTGGGGCGCGGCGGTAACGTCCCGCGGCCGCGCAGCGCCGACGTCGGCAAGCGGCGCCCACGACCTCTTGCACGACTTGGTCTTGAGCGGCTGCGCTCGTCCCCCCGAAGTGCCGGGCAGTTGGTTCTGGTTCATTTTGTTGCGTTTCGCGGTGGAGCACGCCGTGGTTGCCCCCGTCCCAACAGCATCGAGGACACCCCCTGCTCTCATAGCGCTCTGGGGCTTGTCCAGCAGGCCGACGAAGTCAAGCACGAGACGAGCCTGCTCGCGACGGATCCTCGCGTTCCATTCCTCGTGTTCTCTCTCGTCCTGCGCGGCCTCCTTTTCCGCTCGATGTATTTTTTCGGCCTCCTTTTCTACATCGTCCTTGTCGACGAGCCACTTTTGGGAGAGTTTCATCGCGTCGTGAAGGCGCTTGCGCGGCCTCCCGTGCGTCAGCGGCACAAGTGTGCTCTCAGCGAAACGCGCATACTGCCTCACGAGAGAAACGCTGCCAAGCTGCATCGCGTCGCGACAGAGCTGCATGAAGGTGATTGCCCGCTGCACCTGTCGAGCAGACGAATTGTTTTTGTTCGCATTTTCTTGTACGCTGCTCGTCGAGGAAGAAGGCTCTCCGGCGTCTCGTCCCTCACCACGCCTCGCACCGCTGCCGCAGCCACCTGTAGTTGTTCTGGTGCTCATTAAAGCAACCACAGGAGCAGCGGAGCCCGGTTTCACTGCCGGCACCAGCCAGGATGGCACTACGGCCAGCGCCGATCCAGATCCACTTGCACTACTTTGCTCCTGTCCGTCCAGTACTCGACGAGTGGGAGAGGGCGACGACCCCTTCTCTGGAATTTGCTGCTCTTCTGTCTCCGCGTGGCGCGTCAAGGAGCGGCATTGCGCGCGAGGGTCGGCGCCTCGTCGCGGTTCAGCAACCTTTGACACTGCGTCTTGTTGCGGCGACGTGTCGGTATCCCATTCTCTCTCTCCCGCCGCCAATCTTTCGTCTTGGCGCGGAAAACAAGTCTTGTCGTCCACGACGACACTCAAACTGCCCGGCGCGAAGCTTTTCGTATCCGCGAGCATGCCGTACGTCAGTTCTGCAAGGTGCGGAAAGGCCTTATGCGGGTAGAGCTGGATTGCCATCTTTTTCCGGTCAAAAACACCCCTGGTAAGTTCTTCGAACGTGTCCTGGTAAGTGTGAATCTCGTCACGAGCACGACTGGTAGCATGTCCTCCATGCTCATCTTCATCATCATCTTCATCATTATCTTCTTCGTCATGCTTATGTTGCCGCTTTCGGGGGACTACTATTCGCCAGCCCGGCGGGTGCTTCAGGTTCATGCCGCGAAGGTGTCTGTGAAACCTCCACTCGGACCGACCCACTCTGACTTCCGTATAGTCGGTCTCGATTAGTTCCTGGGTGGTGGACGACGGCGTGGCGGCCACGCTCCGAGTACAGAAGTACCCGTCGGGCTGGAAAGGAACCGGCTCGGCGTCAATGTCCACCAAGGCCAGATCGGAATAAAGGTTCGCGAGCAAGACACGACGATCCCATTCGGAAAACCACAATAACGTGTCCATCGTGATCTGCATGCGAAGGGTCTGCGGGGTATGCTGGTCCAACCCCGAAGAAATGCGAACGTACCTTTTATTTTCGGGACATGCACCAGGTCCAAGCGATGAATCGTGACCCAGAAAAAAGTGGCTAGCGCTAGGCGATCTTTCTTCGGATAATCATACTTAATTCCCGCTCTGAGTCTGTGAATGTGATGTCTTCCACTCTGTCCTAGTCTGTGTTGCTCTTCCTTAGTGTTGGCGATTTCCGGCGTTGTCGATTGATATCTATGTATTTTTAGGCTACAGAAGATCATCAAAAAATGAGTATGTACCGACGCTCGTATTCGTAGGTCGGCTCGCCCGGCTCTGGTTCCCCTTCCCACGCTCTCTTGTTTTTGCTGCCGCCGCGCTTCCCATTCTTAAGACCTGGACGTGGACCATCCACCTTTTCCCGGTAGTACTTCGTTCTCGACCACGGAATGTTCACGGCAATCAAGTCCTCCACGTCATCCATGTCCGCTCTCGTGTACTCAATTCCCCTTCCACTACTGCCCATCCCCGGCATCCCATGCGTTTCCATGTAATTAGCGAACGCCTGCGCCTCAGCTTCGGATTCCTCCCCGCCCTCTTCGTCTTCGTCCGTCTTGTTGCTGGTGCTATCGGATACGCTATCGGAGGTGGCGAGTGTCGACGAGGCGGCCCGTCCTGACGCTTTGGATTTGGTTTTGTTGTTCATGCTCGCGCTCGCGGAGCTAGAGATTTTTTTTCTTACTCCATTGTTTTTGTTTCGCTGTCGCTCTGTTCCTGGTTCACCTCCTGTTTGTTCTCTCTGCTTTTTGCCGCCCAAATGCTTTTCCATCCGTCTCCACATTTTGCGCATGGCTCGCCTCTCCTCCCGCAGGGCGGCTGCGCTCTTTCCGAGGAAGAAATGCTCGCACGTATCTTCCGTCAGCCCATGCCTTGCGGTCGACGCACGGAGACTAATTCGCTCGAGCAGACAGAGGTCCACGAGCTTCTCCAAAAAAAGCACTAGCCTGCGCTTCCCTCGTGCACGGATGCACACGAAGTCTCCGTGCAGCACCAAGTCTTCTGGCGTTGCTCCGACGCGACTGCGGAACTCGGTGATGTCAGCCGGAGCTGCGGGAACAGAACCCGCGCCATGCCGTCGGTATCGACGGGGAGGGTCGCTCACCAGGTCGCAGAGCTTGTTCCGTATTCCGCAGCGGTCCATCCAGGCATTCGCCATCTCCAGCTCCGCGTAGAGATAGGGCTCTTCCTCAGTAGCGTTATCTTCCTCGTCGTTCTCCAAGCCGTCTTCTTCCTCTGAGGAGGCATTTTCTCCCAGAGCCGAAAGCAGTCGACGTCCTCGTGCAGCCCCAACAGAGGACGAGTCCTGAGCCGCCATGGGTTGAACAAATCCTTCGTTCGAGTTTGTATCCTCACTTTTGGTTTTCGAGTAGCTGTCTATTTGCTGCAACATAGGCGCGTAGTTAATCTTGTCAATCAACGAGGGCTATTACATGATGCTGAAACTCCCTCATCCGACAGTATTTTTGCTTCAGGGCCAGCACTACACACGAGTCACTGTTTGCGGAGGTTCTGGTGTGCCGAACCGACGCGAAGCGCAACGATCATCATGCCTGCTGCATTGTTGACAGCATACAATGAATTATATGAACCAGCACGCAGTCAGGCGGGTCGAGACCGAAAGTGATTGATATTAGAATCGTGAGCATGAGCGAAACGCCCGCCGCTCTGTGAGTGCGTGCCTGACGAGGAAGAAGAAGATTAATTCATACTTGGTTCGTCCCACTCCAACCCACGTACAAAAACAAAAGCATATTTTTGGCTGCGAGTGCCAGCGAACGCGGAGACTGTGACTGGTCTCCGATCATTCAGCTTCTTCACCTCGGATTCAATTGTTGATCGCGTTCGCGAGTTTGCAAGGAAGTGGGGATGATCATTATCGTTTGCTTTCGAGCAGGGAGTCAATCGTTATCTGGATGCGCCGCACTTCTATCTTTAAAAAATCTTTCGGTGGTGCTCCGACGAGATCGAGAACCAGGAGTGCCACCGTCTAGCGTTAGTGCAGCGCGGCCAAGTCGCAGTAGTCTAGGTCACCGGCGTCGCTCCGCGGCTGCGGGAATATGCCGAGCATTTGGAGGAGCACCACGGAGCTCATGCACACAGCGCTTGCAACGATGATGAACCCCAGGAAGAAGGTGACGAAGCTCTGGCGGTCGATCTTTCGCAGGACGTCCGCGACGATTTTGCTCCCCAGCAGCCCCCCGCCGAAACCCGTGAACCAGAGCAGGAGCGAGATTTTCAGCTCCAACCGCCCCAGTATTATGAACTGTAAGATCGTGCTCGAGCTCGTGAACATGATCATGAAGATCGCCGTCGCCGTTGCGGACTGGGCCGCCAGTCCCCAGTCCACCATCAGCGGGCCCTTGATCAGGCCCCCGGCGATTCCGAGGCTCCCCGCGCACACGCCCGCGACGCCGGACAACAGCGGGTAAGCGAGCGTGTTCATCGTGCCGAAATGAAAATTCTCCTGGAGCAATCTTCGCCCCCCAGAAGTGGTGGTGCTGATGCTCGACGTGCCGGCGGGTGTCGTGGAGGAACCTTCCCGCCCTCCTTGAGAGGACGCCGCAAGGAGCGTTGAAGTGGTGTCGCCGAATTCGCTGGCGTGCTTGGCGGCTTGCTTTCGAAGGCAATGACTCCTCCAACAAAGGGTGAATAGCGTTTGCACCAGAACGTTCATCACGATGGCTCCACGCTGTTCGAGGTTGCCGCAACCAATTGCGAATGGGCCGCCGGCATAGGTGAGGCAGGCACAGTGGAAGAGCCAAAGACCCACCATCGTGAGGATTTTCGGCCACGGAAAAGCTATGGGTTTCTCCGCTGCGGCGGTGCTCTCGACGGCGTCATCGAGGAGCGCGGCCCGCTCGCCACCAAAGGACGCGACAGGAGTGAGCTCTTGGGCTGGCGCAGGTCTGCATGCGTAGAGAAAAAGAAATTCAAAGGAAGATAGTGATTGATAGTGACTTCAACAACATTATGCTACTTTATGTTTCTACCAAAAATGAAAAAACTTAAACTGCCTGGAGCACTTACGTTCGGACAGAAGAAGTACTGCTCGCCATTTGCTGCCTGGTCCGCTATGAATTTGAGTTCCTTTTCTCGCTGCTTGAAACCCTTCTCAATCGTCCGATACGCGGTGAATCCCAGGACCGTCACAAGTGTGAAGAGCACGTGGCCTGTCAATATAATTCCAGAAGTAGATGGGAAAAGGAAAACGAAAATTTCTAGATGAACAGAGAAGATGCTTCAACGCTCATGTCGTACAAGACGAAAAGTTTTCTACCGGATGTGAGGACGACATTGAGCGCCACGCCGA
The DNA here is from genome assembly GCA_005223375.1 of Amoebophrya sp. AT5.2. Lineage (NCBI taxonomy): Eukaryota > Dinophyceae > Syndiniales > Amoebophryaceae > Amoebophrya > Amoebophrya sp. AT5.2. The sequence continues at coordinate 11,329 of RXOD01005885.1, forward strand.
GAATGGTTCCGATAAGGGTCAGCGGCTCCATGATCAGCGCGACGTCGTAGTTTATTAGCGGCCTCGAAGAATCGTCCGGATGTCTCGCGAACAGGTTGAAAAAAAACGCAGACCACGCGACACCTGTAGTTTACAACTTAAACTTTCAGTCGTTTGTTTTATTGTGATAGATATTGACTCTAGTACCCATTGATTTTTTTTGGGTTCGTTTGAATCAAGTGTTTCACGTTCTTCGAATGAAATGACAAATGAAGTAATCGTCCTAGAACTCGGGTGTCAAAGTCAGGAGTGCAACATTAACGCACCGTTTGTGGTTATCTTTGCGAGCGGCACCGCAATGTGAGCGTCGTCGAGGAGCCCGACGTAGACAGGCATGTACAACGCGCCGCCGCCGACTCCGCCCCCAACGGCCAATGCGCACAGCAGGAACGCCGCGCATACCGTGATTGCGAGGCTAACCGAGTCGACGTCTACCATCTTCTCCGCGCCTTGATGTTTATTTTTCTTTTTTGTTTCGCCCTTGCACCTGCACGGAAGCCAGGCGACGTGCAAGGACGAGGACGACGAACGAAATACTTTTTAGAAGGTCACCCCAGAAGCTGAAGCGCCGCGGCGCCGGCGACTAGAAATCGCGGGTGCTGGAACGTCTACGTCGAGATCGAGAAAAAGAAGAAGTACTGCCTTAACAAGAAAAAACGATCTGTTTCTTTCCTTCGTTCTCTGGCTGCGCTAATGTTAATGGTCATGAAGAAATTGGCGGTGTTATTCTGCTACAATTCATTGATCTAAATCGTG
>RXOD01005886.1:0-12118 GCA_005223375.1 Amoebophrya sp. AT5.2
CAACAAGCAACATGACACGAGATTTTCGACACGTCCATGCCGTTATTTATATTAATTTCACATCAAATTCAAACCAGATAATAAATTATCTACCACTAGCAGGAAATAGCTATAGGGTTAGGGTTACAGGCTATGAGGGTTTCGTCGATACGAACAACTTTGAAACCGTCGACGCGCCTTTCGGTAACTTCTTTTCCCGAAGCTGCCCGCAGAAGCACACCCCCCCGTACGCAGACCGTCGATCTCAAGAATCGATCTAGATGATCTGTCGCTCCTTGGCGAGTAAATTGATTCGCGTGTCGAAAATTCCATCGCTTTCGGCTATATAATCGACGGAAACTACATCAAAGGCCCGGCGCAAGAATGAGAATCAATGAATCGATATAAGTAATCGAGAAGTACAGGTATGCGTCTTTGTCTTCGTCGTCCACCCAGGCTACTTTCTGTTTTATCGTGGTTGCGGCGGCGCCCACCTGGCCGACGGCGACGAAGACGTAGTCCCGCAAGAAGTCCTGCGCGAGGAACTGCACGCCTTCGGGGAAGGTGGCCGAGGTCATCACCGTCTGCCGGTTGCGGTTCATCCCGCTTTTCTTAGAGGTGCAAACAAAGCATCTGGTAGCACATTCGTCTGCGGCTCGAACCCGATGTCCAGCATGCGGACTGTTATTCTAGGGAGTAAGGAGCAGTAGGCGTCATGCTGCTCGTACTCGCCCCCACCAGAGAGAACCCCGGACGGACAAGACAGACACCGACAAGATCAAGACCTAAAGCTTCAACAAGCAGCCAGCATGGTTGCCTCAACAGCTGCGCACGGGGTAAGCAACTTTAGCTGCAGGAGCTGCCGCTGGCCACAGAATATATAGCAATCCCATCTGCTGGCACGTGTGTGGCAACTTGTTTGGTTGCCAGTAATTGCGCCCCCTTCGGCGACTCCGAAATACAAGCAGCCACAACTTTCCCGAATGATCCACCAAAATGCATATTTTGCCGCGTTAATCTTCTGCACGATGGCCCGGATCTGCGGCTCGAACCCGATATCCAGCATGCGGTCCGCCTCGTCCAGAATCAAGGTGTGGACCTTGGCCATCGTTATGGCAAGACCAGATGGTATTAGTGGTCAACTCGTGGTAGAAAGATAAATACATTTCCACCCTCATATGTCGCGCCCCCCTCAGCGATGGTAAGCGATCAAGTGGTAAGTGATTTTCTGGGGCGGTTTTTCGGGATCCCCGTCCCGCCCTTTGTTTGTCCTAGGTGGAAGAGGTTGGCAATAAATCGCAACCCTGGGCGTCATATTTTGTCCTGCTTTGAGGCCGATCAGCGCCCTATCACCATTGTAGAAGCTACAGTGCCTTTTCGCTCCAGCCTTTCCCGACCTCCCAATCGCTCACCTCCCGTCGGTGTACCCCCCACCCTACCCCGCGCCTTCATCTACTCCCTACCCCCCACAATGGGGCCCATTTCTAAAAACCGCCCGGCGCGAAGGGCGGTTCAGAGCGCCTTGGTCGGCAGTCGCCACCTAGTGCAATCCGCCACCCAAGGGAACCCATGATCATGAAGTACTAATACCAGTTGGTGATTTACCATCTGGTCTGTCCGTAATGGTGAGGTGGTTGCGCTTGATCATGTCCTCCAGACGACCCGGCGTCCCGATCAACACGTCGCTGCCGTGCCGCACTTGCGCGGTCGACTCCCGGTACTCCACTCCCCCGTAGCAGCACTGTAGTTGATCGTCGATAGAATTTATTTAGTGTATTGACGGTTCCTCCATGTGGTTGGGTGCTAACGACCCTTGCATGGCTTACATTCAAGGTGCTCACAATGCTGTGACTTTTAAACCGACGAACTAAGACGCAAGCGACGACATGGAACGAGTGGCGTGTTGAACTAGATGGTTTACGAATTTTACGCCCGTGCCGTTGTGTCTGAATTGCCTCGCATACTGGTGAAAGAACTAGATAAAAATTATACATAGAATGGCGGCAGCTTCGAAAATGATCAATAGCTGCTAATACCGCGAGGCATAGTTTGCTGTTCCTGCAGAATTTTTCCGCTTCTTCGTGTATTTGTTGGCAGAGCTCCCTTGTGGGCGCCATCACCAGCACCTTCGGCGCCGCCTTGCCGTCGAAGGTTGGTTCGCGCCACCCCGCCTGGCCCGAGAGCACGAAGTGGATGGTCGGGAACAGGAAGGCGCAGGTCTTGCCGCTTCCCGTCTGCGCACTGGCCATCACGTCCTTCTTCTGCAGGATGAGCGGGATACCGTACTTCTGCACCGGGGTGGGCTTGCGGTACTCCCGCGGGATGTTTTGGAGGAGGATGGGGGCCAGGTTCCAGCTTCTGGGCACGTTCTGGAAGTCGTTCAGAGGCTGCAAATCAGGCTGCGCGGGGGACACCTCCACCGGAATCTCGTCCTGCTTGCGGAAAAACTCCTCCTTCGTGAAGCTCGTGCCTTGGTAGCTTTGCTGCGGCGGCGGGTGGCGGGAGCCCAAAGAGGCGGAGGCGGATCCGGGTGCCCCGCCCCCCTGCGCCGCCGGGTAACTAGTTGCATACCCGCCGCGAGAACCCATCCGATCGATTGCGGATCTAGGCTTAGATAGGGTTTAGGGTTCCGATGCGAGATGAAACCCAGGTCGATCGAAGTTGCTGCTGCCGCTATTCCGATCGATCCTGAGGCGCTCTCTTGCGATCAGGAGCGCGGCGAAAACGTGGTTGCGGATGTGCCATGTGCAGATGAAAAGTGAAACAAATAAACCGAACGAACCCGGAGAATTTTCGCGGCCACGACTCCGACTACAGTTCAAGTTCGTACGCTAGAACGCCGGATCAACATCAAATTCCAGCCTGGCAATAAAGAACGATCTCACGAAATAGGCAGATCATTGAGTTTGAGTGCAAGACTAAGTAGACACGAAGGATTTTCATCCACGATAAGATCTCTACTGCGACCTTCATTCAGATCAGGAAATATAACTGACTCCTTTTTTTGTCCCGACTTTAGAAAGCCTCTTCATGGCTCCTGTAGCAGCACCAGCGATCGCCAAGAACATCGAGATAGCGCCACGGGAACAAGTGCGGACGGTACACCCTTCTCCGAATACGGCGTGTTTCCTTATGCGATCGCGAGCCCCTTTTGGGCGAGAGCGATAACCAAATCAATGCAATATTCTTTCCGTCGGTGTAGCGGGGGAAAAAAGTCTCGCGCCGCTGGCGCAGCACCAGTACCAGCAGCTACTGCTTTTACTTAACACTTCTGTTAAAGAAGATCCCTTGAGGACCGCTTCTTGCCCTTTGCTGGCCACTGCAGCAGGTGGCCGGACTCGTCCCCCGTCCACAGTTCTTTCACTTTGCCGTCTTCGGCGCGGAGCACGGCGCAACACCGCACGAGTTCGGTATGTCCCGCCGCTACCGGTTCTTGTTCCGGTGCTCCCTGCCCCAGGTTGATCGCCGCGGCGATCTTTTCGTCGGTTATTTCCATATTGTCCGTCTTTGTCTCAACGTCTATTCTCGACGTTGACGAGTGACCTCCCGTCTTATCGGTGCACGCCCTCTTCGTCCCTGAATAGTTGTTGTCACCAGTACAACTACTTCTGCCACCACCTCCAGCGCCCGGACTCCGTCTGCTGCCAGCCAACATCTCCCAGGACAGTGCCACCTCCGCGCCCCCCGTGCCAACCGCGCAGCATCTCCTCGCGCCTCTCGCGAAGCAGTCGCCCTCCACGCCCATGTTTTGCACGGGGGTGCAGCTCGTCAAGGTGAGCTCGAAGAGGACCATGTTGCCCGCGCAACTCCCCCCTAGCACGAAAATCTTGCCCTTCTCCGCCCACATGTGCAGAACGCAGCCCAGGGTGTGGAACCCGTCCGGCTCGCCCGAGAGCAGCGAAGGACAGTGCCGCACCTCCTCCGTGAACCGCACCAGCTTGCGCAGGCTCGCAAAACCCCCTAGCTGCTGGTGGTCCCCACCACCAGATCCCTTGGCACTGCTTCCGAAGTGCCACACCGTGATCGTCTCGTTCGTGCTGGCGCACACGATCGCGTCGTACTCGGGCACGATCAGAAACGAGCGCACGTTCTCGTCGTTGTTGATCGTGAAAAACAGCCCCTCCTCTTGGTCGGACGCCACGTTGCAACTCGTATTGTTATTACCATCATCCCCTTCCCCGCTCCGAATAGGCTCCATGCTGACGTCCTGCTGGGGTCCCGCACTCCTGCCCGCCACTGCGGTCTCCCACTGCAGTAAATCCGTGAAGCAGATGAGACCGTCGTCACCCGCGGAGACGAGAAGGTGGCCCCGCATCAAACTCAGCTGGTTGATCACGTCCACATGCAAATGCTCGATGGCCGGCCCAATCCGCTGCAGCCGATTAGGTCTTTCATCTGGCGTTACAACTACTTGCCAAATCTCGATCGCCTCGCGGCACGCGGTCACGATGCGCAAGTGGGTGTGGTTCGGATCTCGCGAGGGCAGGTCCCCTTGGAGCTTACTGTAAACGGCACAGGCGTAGCAGAGCTCGCGATCCTCGGTGGCGATGCCGCTGCCCTCCCCCAGCTTGGCGGTGACCGTTTCCGTTTCCACTGTAAGAGGACACCCCCTCCCGTCAAGGGGACAAAGTAGCGACGAGAACCGCACCCTCCCGTCGAGACAGGTCGTGACTAGGGAACGCTCGTCGGCGAAGGCAATATCCGTTGGCATCGCCGGGTGGGGAATGCGGCACTCCAAACAGCCGTCCGCACTGCGCAACACGTCCAGAAAAAAACCGCCACCTGTGAACATCAAGTTGATCAGCTTTACATACATAGATTCATCATTATGCCGATGCGATTCTTGATCTTGGACGAAGCGATGGACGCAACATGATGACAAAAACATCTCATAAGAAACAAAGTAGTACATGTTCCGCTGGCGGCTGCCGCGACGCGGTTGCCGGACGGGGAGACGGCCAGTCGAAAATACCCATTGTTCTCCGCCGCGAGCGGCGTACCAGATCCGCCCATGTTCACTAGTACAACTTTTCACTAGAAGTCAGTCACGCTAGCCGCGATGTGGTCTTCAATCGATTTGTAGTACCCCATGCCTGTCTTGGGATTCATTTGGTTTTTCCTTTTGCGTGGTGGTCTCCATTTGATTTATATTAGATCATCTCCACGATTGGATCGGAACCGGGGATCTCGATGGATCGCATTGGGATCGCTTCTTCGGAGATTCAGAGGACTGTAAAATCTCACACACACGAGAGCACGAACCGAATAGGGGGCGACTTCTGTCGTGGCACACCGAGGAGATCGACGCCACGATGATGCGAAAGGGTTCAACAATCACTCGAAGCTTTGTCAGCAGGGGCAGTCGTCGAGGCTGAGCTGGTAAAATCCTTGTTGCGCGGAACGAGTTCAGTGCTGTAACCTCGATAGACTTCCCGGTAAATTTTATACATTCATCCGTAGTGCTGCTCGGCAGCTCCGAATCCGATGTCGAATGAGTCGAGGAGGCTTCATTTGGCCCAATAAATACGACTTGGAGCGAATTCAAAAAGAACTTCTGTATTTGCGGGCGCATTCTGATTCTGTTTATCTTTCTTCGTCGAAGCAATCGCATTGCACGTGCGCACCACATTTTACGACTGGATGTAAGTTGTATGTCGTTGGATGAAGATGTATGTCGATCGTTGAATGTGTGTCGTATGCATGTCGCTACCGATCGACTGCACCTATGTCATAGATAGACTAGCCATTCAATCGATATGCTTGCTGTTGGCTTCTGCTACGCCCCTATAAGCGTTGCCAAGTGCCCGTACAGGTCAGGGAGGTCATCATACTCCCTCCGCCCATCCGGTTCGCCATGCTGTCTCGTCCATGGGATCTCTATTGACGCTATCCCATCAGAATCAGACGAAGCAGCTACATAACTATCTCGATGTAGCTCCTGCGCAGCGACTTCGCCCGCGGAAAGCTGGCGCCCGGGAGCCGCGTTTCTGTCTCGATGCTCCTGCACAGCGACCGCGCGGCCCGCGGACAGCTGGCGCCCGGGAGCCGCGTTTCTGTCTCGGTGCTGCTGCGCAGCGACCTCGCCTGCGGGTGCGGACAGCTGGCGCCCAGGCGCCGCGTTTCTGCCTCGATGCTCCTGCCCGGTGACCTCGCCCGCGGACAGCTGGCGTGGTCTGGGAGCCTGCCGCCGCACTGCTCGCGCTTCCACTGGCTCCGCGTCCGCCGCGTCGACGACATCAGCCTCGCTCATCGGCGTGGCGCCCGCCGAGCCAGCCGTGGTAGATGTTCCACCATTATGGTCACTCGCGCCATTCTCTTGGCCGCCATCCGCTTGGTCGCCATGTGCTTGGTCGCCATCCTCCTCGTCGTCCCCCCAGGCCCAGGAGAACGGGCGCGGCGATGTTGGCCACGAGCCCACCTGACCAGTAAACATCGCCGCCCCAGTTTTCGCATCGGGGTCCGCGCGTTGGTGAGGCTGCCCGCTATTGGATTCCACTTTGCCTGTAGCGTCTCTCTCGTCTGAGGTCTGACGACATGCAAGAAAGTGAGGCCGCACCTCGCCCGTCTGAAGATGTGTTGCGCCTGCTGCGGTGGGTTGGGGGGTTGCAGACCCCTCCCTGCTGCTGGAGGCGCGGGCGTCGCTGGTGGCCTCGCCCTCGGCTGCCATCCTAGGATCATGATGGTGACCTCGGTTGCTGATGGCAGCGGCTGCCTTCCCGCCTCTCGCCAGCTGCACAGAAAAACCATTCACTTTTCGGGAAATTGGCGCACAGATGGAAAGGGCTCGGAGCATTTGCAATACTCTCGCAACTAGGCTCGCCTCAAGTTCTTGTCCCCTCGTCCTGCAGTTCTCCCACTCTGCATGAGGCGCGGCAGGTTCAGGCAGTGCCAGCCCCACTTGATTCGGGGCGGTCCAGTCGATGGCCGCGCGCTCGTACGGTTGGCGGTCGGCGTCCCGCGTGTCCGTGTGCTGGTTGTACTCAATGGCATGCAAATGCGGAGGAACATCGGCACCGCTTGAGACCCAGGGGCTGGAGGGCGCGCGTTCATGTTCTTTATCCTCACACCGCGGCGATGGGAATGCAGTCGCGGAGGCGTCTGCGTTTATTGCATAGATGTCCCGGCCAAGCCGGACGCCGACGCCGACGGCGCGCCAGCACCACAATAGCGGAACGTGCTGCCTGATGGTGATGCCGATGCCGCCCCCGGCGCGCCAGGGGACGTGAGCAATAGCAGCCATTGTTTTGTTTTTTTGTTCGAAAAATAAAGAAAAATGAAAACGCAATGTGTAAAAGCCAGAGCAAATGTAGCGTGGAGAAAAATCAAAATACAAATGTAGTGTCTGCAAATGCAAAAGCCACAGCCAATCGCAAGCGATGTTGTTCCGTTCGTCTTCAGGAGCAGCCACTCCGTTACTGATCATGACAAGCAAGACACGTTTAGCTTTACAAAATCAAGACGGCTGCAGCACTTACCTTTACAACTGAGTATCACGACAACTGACGGCGGTCCTGGTCGGCGTCGGCGGGGCCATTGCAAACGTTCCGCTGGGTCGTGCTTTCTCGGGGGAACAAAATGCGCCACGGCGATTCATCGAGACGGACAGACACATGGACAGACCACGAAGCAGAGGATCACTGATTGCTGCACGTCTGTTGTTTTGGGCCACTTCAAGCATTCCGCTGGATCGTGCTTTCTCGGGGGAACAAAATGCGCCACAGCGATTTGACATGACATTGACAGACCACGAAGCAGGAAGATCATTGATTGCTGCACGTCTGTGGTTTTGGGCCACTTCAAGCATTCCGCTGGATCGTGCTTTCTCGGGGGAACAAAATGCGCCACAGCGATTTGACATGACATTGACAGACCACAAAGCAGCAAGATCATTGATTGGCGCACGTCTGTGGTTTTGGGCCACTGCGAGCGTTCCGCTGGATCGAATTCCGCTCGATCGAATTTTTTTAAATGGTGCAATGAAGAGCCGAAAAACCTAGCGAGGACCTTGTCGCCCGTAACAACGTCCGAACAAAGAATTTGCAACACTGGGCGCTTCGCGCCGTGTGCGTAGAATCAAACCGAGACATCAGACATGGGTAGGGCTATGGCTATGGGTACTGCAACTTCTAGCATAAGAAATTCCCAGGTGTACGTAGGTGTACCGGCTCGAGTTCTAGACCTAAACCTACTCGAGACAGTTGCAGTAGTGTCGACATCATCCCGAATGGAGATCATCGGACGAGATTCCGACAGTGCTGGAATTTGTTCGTGATAGATCGTGCGGAAAATGTTGATAAGTAAAAAATTAAAAAATGGGAGATGTTGCTGGTGATCCTGACCGTGACCCGAGAAGTACTTCTTTCTAACTGTAACTTCGTGGGGCTACCACGGCTGGGTGATCAATTCAGAGCTACAAAGAAATACACAGGTCGACAAAAACGTACAGGACATCTCCTCCACGGGACGAACCCCGGTATAATCGTCCCCTCGCATCTTCCGGTATCATCATCATCATACCGCTTTTTCTTCGTCCCATCGTATCCTACTAAAAGCGCCTACCATCGGTCCCCTCAGAAGTGCCTCGCGAGTCGTCTCCCTGCCTCCGCGGTCAACGCACTCGCCGCTGCCTGCAGTCGCGCCGCAGCCCGCACCACCACCTCGAGGTACATAGCGGTGCTTGCGTACACCGCACTCGCTGCGGCTGCGGTGTACGCCAGCACCGCTGTGTACGCCGGCTCGACCGCGGCGGTTGCCTTCTCGAGGTAGAGCGCGCAGTGAAACCGGATGGCGTCGAACGTGGGCTGCACGGCCGCGGCCGCGCGAACGTAAAAGCTCTGCAGTCGGAGGCGGAAGGCAAGTACGGCCGGGAGCTGCGACGTGTACAGAAAATACACTGCTGCTGCCATGGTAACAATCAAAAGAAACAGGGCCGCGCTCCGACTCGACGAGGATGCTCTTCGGGATGACCTCCTCGAGGCCGCTTCTCGCTGTGCATCTTCCTCGGGAGCGAGTGATCGCTTGCCTGACTCATCCCGGGCCGCGAGCGGTTTCTTCGTGGATCCTGTTCGGTGGTTTCGCGGGAGCAGCTAGATACGATGGAGGATCGGACAATAAGTACAAAAAAACTACAGGGGAATGATGCTGGTCGTTGAGGCTGAAAAACATAAACAAAAAAGGCAGCAATAAACTTCATCACTTATAATACCTGTGAGAGGTCCTGTGGGCGAAGCCTTGTCGGGCAGTTCGTTTGCATCTAGAACGCCACGCCCCTGCGCTGCGGTGTCGTTCGTTCCACTCCTCGGGGCGTTTCTTTCTTCGTCTCGCGGCGCTTTTGTCTTTTTACTTCCTCCTCCTTCCTCCTCCGCAATCCGCTGTACCTTCGGCGGACCAAAACAGCTACAGATTCCTACCATCTTCGCTGCTCTACTACCGAAAACTGCTTCTTTCGTTCTACTCGTCAAGGGCAAGGTTAATAGAGAAATAAAAATCCTTGAGGGGAGAAAATTGATTGAAAATTTGAGCGATGAATCCGCGAAACGGAGCCTGCACAAAAATTACACGCAATACAACATCAACAAAGAAATTGTAAAAAATTCGAGCAAGCACTAGCTTTACACGATACGGCTACGGAGAGAGAGGGAGAGAAGCCGACGTAGACGAGGGACGAAAAGGAAGACGCAGACGGAGACCACGAACCGACGATTTTACGAAAAAGCCAGACGATCTTCGTTCCACGTGGTCAGGTTGCCGGCACCGACAGGACCGAGGGACTTTACGACAGTTCCACGCGCTGCGAAGAAGACGGAAAAACACGAGACGGTGATGTATCATTGATTCTAGGCAGCAGCACTTTCTTAATCTGGGGCAGTACAACTGCAACGAACTGTACTCAGCCTGTCACTCATGCGCGCTTCCACCTCCATACGCAGCCCCAGCCATCCAAGCTCCGCTGCCTGTCTGGGCGCGCGCACTGTATGAAGTCTCAACAAATTTTTATTTTAATTGACAGCCACCGCTTCTTTTCCGCTCGGACGGCCACTTTGTTTCTTCAGAGTGCAGAGGTGCGTAAGGTCCCTGTACTTTTCCTCGTGGTCGATCGAGAAGCCGACGACGAAATCCGTGCTCGGCAGTGTGAACCCGCAAAAGTCCGCCACAAACGCCTTCTCCGTTGATGGTGAGCCCCGCTGCCTTTTCTCGAGCAGAGCTGCGACTTTGACCGATTTGGGCTGGTATTCTTGAAGTTTCTTGCAGAAAAGGGAAAGCGTCCTGCCGGTGTTAATCATGTCCTCGCAAACGAGGACCTGCTTGCCGCGGAGACACTCCAGATTCTCCGATACAATGCTGATGTCGTGGGCGGGACCCAGGGAAGCGACGAGCTGTGGATGATCGCTGAGTGGTACGAAGGAATTGAAGCTTACGTTGCTCTCTGAACCTGCTGACCCGACATTGGACCATCGTATTAATGAACGAGCATCCGCACATCCACCCACTACCGCAGCAATCGAGGAATGTGAATCATTTAAAATACTCATACTGTACGTTGCCTCCGCTTTTTTCTCTTTTTTTTCGTTCGCCTTCGTTCCGTACGACCAGTATCCGTGCGTAGTGCTCCAGGAAGGGCGGCGCCTTCGCCCTCGAGTAGCAGGCTATCCTGGTGAGGAATTTTAGGAGGGCTGCGAAGAAGCCCCGGCTTCCCTTCAGCACGCAGACCAGGTGCAGCTCCTCGCCGGCGTCCAGCGACGCCTGGTAGAACTCAAATATGTCCATCGCCAGCTTTTCCACACGGTCCTGAATCACCCCGTTCGGAGCCAGCACCTTCTCCACGTCCGCCGCGTACGAAATCCGCAGCTGCTCCTTCTCCAACACGACCTTACTCCCGTCGTCCAGCGCGACCGCCGATGACATCGTGCTTCTTCAAGAATGTATGAATATTGTTATTGATATCGAATAATATTATTATTCACCGCACAGAGGCTCTAAAAGCTGTTGTGCTGTCCATGAGTGATGAAAAGACGAATGATGATTGATTTGATCTTCTTCGCCATTAACCTATGAGTGGCTAAAGATCTGGTCAAGTGGCGAGAGGACTGTCGACTGATGGCTTCGATTCGTCGCTTCGCAATGTTGATGCAGCTGTGGGCCAATTCATTCGGAGACATGAACTCGAAGGGACTCGGTCAGGACGGTCGGGAGCGGGTGCGGGACACAATTATACAGTACTTTTTTGATGCAATAAGCTGGCCACTGGGTTGGCGGGTGTGAGGAAGTAGAAGATCCACGAATAGGAGGTCACAAGTGAAGATCAACGAATGGCACATGGTGAGAGCCTGTGAAGACACAGAAGCCGCAGTGCACGAGCCGCATGTTGAATTGTCATTCGAGAATCGTACTTCAGAGCATCATCCGACTGAAAAGTCTTGTGATTTCTTTGAGCGGTTATCTTCCCGCAATTCGTCTCCAAACACCAGCAAAAAGTCAAAGGGTTGTGACGTCTGTAAAAATCTTCCAGTTCCACGAAAAAATGCATGCTATGAAGTAGAGTAGTCCTCGAGCCTTCACTGACCTATCGCGCCACCTGCCGATAGCTTCCATCGCAGTGGATCGATGCCCGGACCCCAATCCTAACCCGAAACCCTAAACTCTACAGCATTTGTGTCCACTCCGCAATTCCGCACCAGCTCCGGGTGTTCCACGAACCACCAGTCTAGGTACTTTGCCGTTTGCTCTCGCAACCCGGAACCCTCGTGATGCGCAAAGGCTCTCGCCGCTTCCTCGCTTGCCATTGCCTCTTCTTCTGCTTCTCCACCGGCCGCGGCACCACTCCCAGCTGCACCACTCCCACTATCGTCGGTATAACTAGGGCCAGAAGGATGGCCCTCGGGAGCAACCATCCGCAGGCGCAAGGGGCGCAACCGGCGGTGGCAGGCTTTGAACTCCTTCTGGTCCTCCTCCACCTCCTCCAACCGTCCGCGCCTCCCTTCCGCGACCGCTTTCAGAGTGGCGAGAAGCCCGGCGAGCAAAGCGAAATGGTCCCGCACCCAGCTTCTGTCTTGCACCAGTCGGAGCAGGGCGTTACAGGTCAAAACAATGCATCTTTTGAAACATCTTTTAAAAACCGGACGTCACTCGCTCCCGGTGC
>RXOD01005887.1:0-12116 GCA_005223375.1 Amoebophrya sp. AT5.2
AGACGGCGACGGGCTGACACTTCAAGAGAGCGAAACGCCTACAGATATGACTGGTCGCAACCTGTGACAAATCTCAAGGCTGGCTCCGTCACTAACCCCTCTAGGCAACCCGCCCTTTGAAGAGGTATCTGACTAAGTAATCCCAGCCACCCCCTCACCTTTCCGGGGATCCTTACCACTGTCCACGCCGAGGCCTGCCTTGGGGCTAGCATTGAGTTTTTTGAAGGCTTAATTACAGGTCAAAACAATACATCTTTTAAAACATCTTTTAAAAACCAGACGTCACGAGCGACCCGATCGATGCTCTGGGATCCATGCCTCTCGATTGCCAGAAGACGCGAAGCGTGTCGGGGCATCGGGGGGGAAGGGTATCGGGGCAGTCAGGGGAGATGAGCCATTCTGGAGTACTAGAAGGGGGACATCATTCTCATTCAACAGGTGGAGAGATCCAAGCGAGACGGGAGCGGGACAGCAGGAATCTCGAGTAGGGGGAATGGCTAAAGCAGTAACAGCGCGGGCCTATCTTTGCTTCATCCGGCACGCGAATCTGTGTGCCAGCCCCTGCTTTTCTGGCTAGAAACGCGCGTCCTTGTGATGAGGCAAAAAACGCCCAAAACATGCCAAAAAATAAAGGGACGGCCGTTTTTAAAAGATGCGGCTAACAATGCATTTTTTTGAGCCGTAATTGTCGACTTTCTCGTGCTGGTCGAGAAACGCCTTGTCGCCGACCCGCTCCAGGTCGAGGGGCTCGATTCCGGACTCAATGTAGTGCTCGGCCTCGAAAGGGGTGAGGTCCACGGGCACGGTCAGCTCGTCAACCGTCATGATGCTTTGGCCGGAGAAAAAAGGTTTTTTGATGTAAGGTATACTGAGGACTGACAGATTGTGGCCCTAGCTACTTTCGGTCGTGTTCCGAGAAATTCATGTGGTGCGGGTAGATGGACGAACGGCAACGGACTGCTCGTAGGCTCCTTCACTCTAAAGACGGAGCAAGGCGGCAGGATTCGTTTCTATAAAACGAGAAGAGCCTTTGAGGTCGGTTTTTTTTGGGGGGTCATCACGACATGGGCTATCAGACACTGCAATTTTTCAATCGCTTCCGTGTTGCAACGAATAGCCTTGAAATCACTCTGAACCCTCGACTCGTTAGCAGGAGCAGCGCCGGCACGGGCAGAGGACACCTCGCGCGCCGCGCGCATAAAACATTCGCTGGTTGGCACCAGCAAAGACGCGCGTTAGCTTCCTTCCTTCGTCCTCCACTTTCCAAAAGTATTGTTCAGTTTGTAGTTCTCGCTTACTGGTTGCTAACCCAGTTCAAAAAACCGGGTTCCGCGATGCGCAACCCGGTTCCAAAAGCCCGTGACCAAAAAGTTGCTGATCGATTGCTGAATCGGTGACCAAAAACAACACTTCGCTGAATCGAATACTTATGACCAGAATATGCTGTTTTGCTTTTGACTGTTCCAAACTCTACTAAGTGAATATAGGCTGTTCCTCTCTCCTACGACCGGACTGTGATCGTCTACAACTCGTTCATCCGTGCCTCCCCCATCTTCGCAGAAAATCTCCCTTCTCAGTGTTGTCGTTTCGGCGGGAAGTCTGCGACTTTTTTTCCGTCCTTCGGGTTTCTGGTGAGTATCAGTGTGGTTTTCAGGTCTGACACCGCTGTCCCTGCTTTGCTGCCTTCTTCGTATACGTTTGTAGTCTCCGTGTTTCTCGACTTCACGTACGTCGCCTTTCCGGTTTGCCGCAGTGCGCAGTACCGGTCCCACTTGTCGTTCACGCTCCCCACCCCCCGCAGCAGGAGGATGTTGTTCGACAGCTGCGAGGACAAGTTCTGCATCTCGATCGGGGCGATTAACGCTGCTGAGCCGTTCAGCAGCTTGCTCTTGTAGTTGAACTCCTGCGGCGGGATCAGCTTCTTCTTGCGCGTTATCCTGGTCAAAATCTTCGACACTTCCGTCTGGAATGGGATCTGCTTGCGCGTCTCCGCCGTAATGTTCCCCCCGTGGATCAGAGTCAGCAGCCGCCGACGCTGGTCTGTGGGGAGAGGAATCGAGGAATCGGCGAATCGATGACAATTATAGAAGTACTGTACCGGTGTTATGATGAATGTGAATCCACGGCTTTACAGCCTAAGATTTTCCGTTGTTCGACTGACGCACTCCCTCCGCCTCCCTCCGATCCGGTTCGACATCGACTGTACCGGTGATATTAAGTAAAAGTATCTATAATGCCTGTATAATCCTTCGATCAGACCCCTACATCGGATGCAGTACGTTAAAGCAATACCTTTCAGGATAATGTCCTGCAGTTCGTGGAAGGGCAGCCGCCCCTCACCGTCCTTGGCGACGGGGGATATTAGCCGCTTTATCTCCTTCTCGGTGTAGCAGTGCGACACTGCGTGGGGCAGAATCTCGTCCACCACCACCTTCACCGTGTCCCGCGGCTTCGGCTCGAAAAGCTGGTACCTTCGATAGCGGTGCGTTAGTTCAAAAACTACAGCATTCAAAAAGAAAAACTACAGAGCGTGATAGAAATTAGTAGTACAAAAGCGTCTCGTTGAGGCTGAGGATGAGCTTTTTGATCTCGTGGTCGCAAACCTGGTGGCGGTTGGCCGCGCCGCCACGCAGGAAGCCATTGTCATCCACGGGACCGTAGTGGCCAAACACGTCCAATCTCCCAGTACTTTCCGGCTGCTCCAGGCTAGCGGGAAAAAGAAATTTAAAAAACGCGTCGACGGGGACGCCGCGCTGCGACGCTTTGTCAGCATGAATCTCCACCGTGCGAGTGGTGGCCATCTTATATCGATTCGACGAGGCTTCTTTTTTCCAATGAAGGCTGGATCATACTGAACTTTATGTTTTGGCAGGAAGTTGCACATCGAGCTCCGAAGAAAGACAATACGCATGATGTCCTCAATTGAATCGCGCAACGTAAACGTAAAGGTACGTAAACAATCGTGTAGAAGGCGTCCCGGAAAATATTAGGCCGGTAGAGAGGCCATCTGCCCGCTTCACGAGATGCCGGACCCCCCCCGTAGCGCACAGCACTGATCGCGATCAGACTCAAAGGCAGCCCAGAACTACTTTTTGCGTATACATTCTTTTTTCGCGGGTTTGAACTCCGAAGTCCTGCGCATTGGCAAGCGAAGATCCCCACAAAAACATAGATATCTGACGAACAAAAGCTGCCAATTACCTATCATGCGAGCGGGCCTTCATCGACACTGAACCACGAGACTTCGCACCAGACGCCCCACGACGGCATTTATCTTTTTCAAATTTTACTCACAAGTTGTACATGAAGCGTTTTCCGTTGTACTTGGTTGTACAGTTGGCAGAGATTATTTATAGCAAGCTCTTCCGGTGGATCACCTGCCCCACAGCCGGCAGATCGTCAAATGACAAGAACATTATCTTGGATTCTGTTCTACCGTTCTTCATCTTGGTTCAACTTCAAATGACGAGAAAAAGAACTCTTTTTTTTTCTATAGCTTTTCATTTCGTCTTCGAGTTCGGTACGTACAGGGCTAGGACACCAGCGGACGTGTGGCGTCGTACTCGCAGCTTAGGTTGTCTCTCTACTGCTGTCTTCAACGTAGCAAGGTATCAGTGCTCTAACATAGCGGGCGTCCCCTCCTGGCATTTGTTTTCACTTACATTAACACTCAGCATTTTCCGTACGCATGGTCTGGATGTGGATCATAGGTTGTGGCGAGCTCATCATCGGCGCTCGATCCACTAGAATTTTTGTTCGTACTGTCAGGCTTTGATACAACGGCACATTGTTTCTAGGAATTCTTGCGTTGTTGTTATTGTTGGCCCAATCGGTAAGAGGGACGAGAACGCTTAGTCGGTCAATACGATAACCGCGATCACCGCGGCAGGCTGATTATTTCGCTTTTCTTTAATTCTAACTACCACTGCATGATGCCAAATGTTTCTTTGCCTCTCTGGAAGCGCCACAGGATGTACTAATAGCCCCGCTATTACAGCCTTGATCTAAAGGCAGCCGCCTAGGCAAGGCCGATTTTTGCCCTCGATTGTTCCAATCGTTTCGCTATCGTATAGGGCCACTGTGATAGCACTAACAGTTATTGTTGTGGTTCTGGTCGAGCAACGTTGTTCTTGTTCTTCGTTAGATGGGTACTTCAATGGGGTGGGTGCTCCTCCTCCTGCCCCCGCTCCGGCCCCGGCGGCGCGCTCGCCAGTTGCACCGGGTTCATTTTGGCCGGTATCTGCATCGAGTCCTCCCCCGGACAGCGGCCGATAAAGATCAGTCCCGGGTGCGAATGCCCCCGCTCCGCCTCCTGCGTCGCTTCTCCCTTCTTGCCACCAGCCTGTTCCACCTCCGATGCCGAAGTACTATTGCTGGAAGCCCCGTCCGAAGTAGATGGAGCTCCAGTATTCCACTTCTCGTCCAGCTCCCCGCCCACCTGTTCGCCGACTTCGCTGACAACGTCTGCCCACCTCCAGCTTTCCTTCTCCTTCACGTCTTCCGCAGCAGCCCCCGTTGGTCCGTCGAGCATTTTTGTGCTCGACGAATCTGAGAGAATTGCGTTCGCGACGTCGAGAAATGCGTTCGCGCCGTCGGTGCCTGTTGCCGAAGATGAAGTACAAGACGTAGACCGAGGACCAGGAGCAGTGCAATCCTCGCTCCCTACTGCTTCCCCATGCTGCCCGAGACCCGACACCGGGGGTAGCGGCGGAGGTTGGTCGAAGAAGACGGGGTCCGGCTGCCGGTTCGCGAAATGCTGCACATCCTTTGCGGCGACCGTGATACTCGGTTCCCGATGCTTCCAAGCCACCGGCACACGCGGCTCCCAGCGGCCCAGACCTTTGCCTGGCCGCGTTCGTGTTCGTTTACTCTTGGTGGTCTTCCCCCCTGCAGAACTATTTTCCAGTGATGTGGGCAGCGTCGGCGGGCCGAAAAATCTCTTCGCCGGTTCCCTGTTCGCCGTCGCCCGCTGCAAAGCCTGCTCCACCTCCTGCTTCGACGGCGATTTCGTTCTCGACGCCTCAGGCGCTTTCCACTCTGAGGACCCACCTGTGCCTTGCCATTTCGCACCTCCGAGGGTCACGGCCGCCGCGTCTTGCACACGGTAGTCAACATTCTGGGGCTTCTTGGTGGCGTGGTGCTCGCAGCGGTAGCTGCCGCCATAGCCGCCTTTCCCTTTGCCTTTCCCCTTCATCGGTTTCTTTCCGGTATGAAGGAACTGGGGGCTTTGTAGCTGGACGTCGACGTCCTCGTAGTAGCTAGTACTAGCCTGGTTGCCCTTGCCTCCTACGTATCTTCCCGCGATTGGGTTGTCGCAGTGACCGTATGGGATCGGCGGCCGCAGTCCCCGACCATCCGAGGTGGTTGCTGGGGGCCCGTGGTCCCGCATATGTTTCATCATCTTTGCAGGACGGGCCGCTGTGCTACGCAGCGCTTCTTCTGGGGATTGTTTTTGCTGCGACGCCAACAGTCCTCCGAAGACTGAAGGGGCTCCTTTTCCTCCGCCACCCGATTGCGATTCTGGCTCTGCCCCTCGCCAATAATTCCGAACATGATGTTGAGATCGGCCGCCGGACTGCCGGACAATTCCCAACGCCTCGTTTTCGGCAGGTACTGCTGGTGCTGGTCTCGTCCCACCTCTCGTTCCACCCTCTCGCGCCGCGGAGACCTCCACCTGCTCGCGCACCTCGCGGAGGCGGTGCTCCGTGTGACCCATACTATCTACTGACCCTCCGGCCAGCGCCAGGTCCTGCAGGATCTCCTTTTTGGCTTGGTTCACGACCAGCTGCAGCAGTGCCTGCGGGCCGCTCGCCGGGTCAGCGTTCGCAAGCGGGCCTGGTGTTGGCGCCGCCGCTGGAGCTGGAGAAGCTGGAGCTGGTGGGGGAGGACGTGCTGGTGGATTCACGAGGCTTGTTCCCGTAGGGTTCCCAAGGAGGTTCATGAGGTTGATGCTGCGTAGTTGATCGGATACGCAGTTAATCTGATACTGATTCTGCGCCGCAGCGCTGGCTGCGCTGGCGGCTGCCAGAGCGAGCGAAAAATCCGCCGGGGTGGTCTGGAGCACCGTCGTGGAAAGTGGTTGTTCTGGTTGCCGTACCGGCCTAGATTGATGCGGGTCGGCGGACCCGTACGCGAGCTGGGGCGCGCCCGACGTCCCCTGAAGATGTTGCTGCACGGCACCCGCGGTAGTCTGTGGCGTAGTCTGTGGCGTAGTCTGTGGCACCACAATGACGACCACCTTCTGTTGCTCTTGTTCGGTCTGCTGGCCGGTCTGCTGTGATAGTTGTATACCAGAGCTCAGCGGAGCCAGCTGCTGGATCAGATCGGCCGTCGTAGAAGAAAGTACTGCAGGCGCGGTGCCGGTACCGGAGGCACTGGCCTGGCCCGCCGTCGTAGCGGAGGAGCAGGACACCGGGAAAGGAGCTGCAAACATGATCATCCTCCGATTGTAGTCAACTACCTGATCCAAAACTACCTGATCTGAGAAACTACCTGATCCGAAACTACCTGATCCGAAACTACCTGATCGCAGAGATACTACCTGATCTCACCCCCTACCCTAAAAAAACGTACAGTAGGAAGCTCAAATTGAGATAGCGCTCGGTCAAAGCATGATTGATAGCATCGAAGACGAAAACGACGCTCGCTTGTCAGGGATTCTACCTAGGTAGGGGCGAACCTGTGCGACGAGATCGACGCGAATATCTTCGAGTAGTTCTCTCGCAAGAGTCGAATAGTTCTTTCGCTCGACGCTATCGACTATCGGTTTGCTCGCCACCCCTCCCCTCCGCACGAACCGACCCACGAGAAACTTATTCAGGAGCTGCGACCAACGCATCCGACCATACATTAGGCACCCTGCGCGGGCGTTATCGTCAGTGAAGCGCAAGTTCCAAGAACTCAAGCTTTCTTTGGGTTGCATTATTTCAATTTTCTATCTGCTGCACCGGAACGAGTGATTATAGGTTTATCAAAGGCAGAGCACCCCCCGTCCAACATCCGACGGAGGTGAAGCGGAAGCCCTGGCGCTAGCCCGTCGTCTGTACTATTCAGTATCTGAACCTGTATTCTCAACTGCATGTATTCTCGACTGCATGGGAATGGGTCGTCGTAAAATAGGCCTCTCGAGGGATTCCAATAACGGCCACGGGGCCCGGATAAGTCGCGCTCGCGCTCTGGGCGGGGCTAATTCAATCTCGAGGTAGTATGTTTATCGATCTTCCGACTTTGATTGTGGTTGTAGCTCGTAGTCGCCTAGCTGTGAATATTACTCATGGGTGCGAAAGTCGAAATAAATTGCGTGCAATCATAGATCCGTCGGCTCTCCACCTCTTACTCCTCTTACTTATCAATATAATGGCCTCTTCTTCGTCCCCCCCCCTCCCGACACTCGCTTGCTGCTGGAGGCCGCGACCCCCCCATCTCGCGGCCCCTCCATCTCGCTTGCGAGTGCCGCGAACTTTCCGGCCTTGAGTTTCACCAGTTTCCGCGGGTCTCCGTATTCCACCACCCGCCCCGCCTCCAGCACCGCCACCGCGTTGTAGTCCGCGATCGTCGAGATCCGGTGTGCGATCGTGATAATCGTGGACCCGTGGAAGTGTGTGCGCAAAATGCTTTGGATCTGCTTGTCCAGCTCTGGGTCCAGCGCCGACGTCGCCTCGTCCAGCAGCAGGATTCCTTTGAAGGCATTCTCATTACTAATACTATTTCCGTTTCCATTTCCTCCTCCGACGTCGTTAGTATTTGCACTTCCTGTTCCTCCCTTCGGCTTCCGCAGGATCGCCCTCGCCAGGGCCAGAAGCTGGCGCTCCCCGTGCGAGAAGTTGCCGCCGCCCTCGCTCACCTCGGCGTCCAAATTCGTGCCCAGCTTGTCCTGCAGCCGCGCCAATCTCAACGCCTCCACCATCTCCGCGTCCGTGGACTCGCGGAAGGGATCCAGGTTGAACCGAATCGACCCACTAAAGATCACCGGGTCCTGCGGGATCACCATCAGGTTCTTCCGCAGCTGGTGCAGCCCTAATTCCCCCACGTCCCGCCCGTCGATTTTTTGCGTCCCCGAACAAGGCTCCACCATCCGCATCAGGGACAGCAGCAGGCTACTCTTCCCGCTGCCCGTGCGGCCGCAAATCCCGAGGCTGGTCCCCGCCGGCACCGACAAAGACACGTTCTTCAGCACCAGCGGCAGCTCGTCCCGGTACCGTAGCGACACGTCGGCAAACTCCACGCGGCCCTTAGTCGGCCTCCAGGGTGAACTACTACAAGAAGTGCCATCCAGGTCTGCCTCGGTGGGGATCTGTTCCACGTACTGCTTCAGCCGCTCCACGGAGATCATTTGGGTTTCCAGGTCCGCCGACTCCCGGTTCAGTGCGTTCAGCGTTAGAGGGATGAAAAACCCATTTTTGGCGGCGTTTCTGGGAGTACATGATCGCCAGCTCCACGATTGCTGCCGAGACCGAATACGAGACGAAATACAAGACAAAATACAAGACGAAGCAGGCAAATCCTTGGCGTCTCGTGGCCGTCACTTTGGAGTGCTTTCTCCCCCCTGAGAAAGTAGCAGAAGCACAGCAGGACCAAATACGAGACAAAATATCAGACGAAATACGAGAGAAAATACAAGACAACGCAGCCCATCGCCACGGCCCACAACATACGCGACCAATTACCAGAGGAACTACAAGACGCCCACCACCAGACCAATAGCCAGGGAAATGGGTTGATCCTCCCCTTAACAGCGTGTCCGTCAGCTTCAGTGAGTACATGATCGCCAGCCCCACGATTCCCGCCGCCAGGTAGCTGCGCAGCGCGATCGCCAGGAAGCAGACGCCGGACACAAGTAAAGTTCCCGTGAGCTGCATCCTTAATGACAGCCACCGGTTCGCGGAATTGGCCAGAAAGAAGACCTGCAGCTGTTTTTCCAGGTGCGTGACGTTCAGGTTTGACGCGATCTGTTCCAGCTTGTGCACCCGCACCGTGGACAGGCCGACCAACGTCTCCGCGAAGTGCGAGAAGATGGGCGACTTGTTCACGGTGTCCAGCCTCCGCAGGTCCCGCGCGGACGGGATGTAGTAGCGCTGCGTCTGCAGGAACAGCACCCAGATGGGCACGAAGAGGAGCAGCGTCCACGGCGACACCTGCGCGGACAGGACGAAGATCAGCAGCAACCGGTAGAACCACTGGCAGTTCAGCGAGATGGTCTGCGGCAAGTTGTTGTCCAGGATCACGGTGTCTTCGGCGAACCGGTTCAGGATTCGTCCGACGGGGGTTACGTCCAGCCACGCCATCTTCGCGCGGAGCACCGCGTACTGGCAGTCCATGTGCAGTTTCCGCGCCGCCGCCTGCCCCATCGAGATGCGGTACAGGATGAACAGAAACAGCGCGAACGCCCCGAAAACGATAATGCCGACATACACCAAGAGCCCGAAGGACGACGCCATGTAGGTGACGTTGTCGCTCCAGTGGCCGATCCAGGAATTCGCCATCACCGTGCAGGACTCGGACGAGATCATGCAGGCGAAGTAGAGGGCGATCCAGGGGGGGCCGCCCATCGCGTTCAGGTAGTAGCGGTAGCAGTCGAAGGACACCGAACCCTGCGAACGCTCCTCCTCCTTCACGGTGGACTGGAGCAGGGTCTGTTTTTCGGGGTTTGGGGTGGATTTATTTTCCTTCTTCTCCCCGTCCTTCGCCGATGGTTCCTGGTTCGCCAAGGGAGGCGACGGTGATTGCGCCTCCTTGCTCCGGGACCGGGTGCGTTCTCGGTTCACCACCGCCGTTCCCATAGTAGCGTTGACCTCCTCCGCACCGGCAGGACCAGGAGGACTATTACTTCCCATCCGCTGCAGCCGGTGCTCCAGGTCCATCTCCTCGTAACTGGTCGACTCGTCGTCCTCGGAGGAAACCGCGGCCCGGTACTCCTCGAAGCTGTCGTAGCAGCTCACCTCGCCCGACCCCTTCGCGCAGTGGATGATTTTCGACGCCAGCCGCGCCGTCTGCTCGTCGTGCGTGGCGAGGATGACGCACTTGTGCCGCAGCCGGCCGCGGAACACCTCCCTCCGCAGGTGGCCGGCGACGTGCGCGTCCACCGCAGACAACACGTCGTCAAACACGAACACATCCGCGTCGTTCACGTCGAAAATCGCGCGCGCGATCGCGACGCGGGCCTTTTGCCCGCCAGAAAGCGTCACGCCGCGATCGCCGATCTGGGTCTCGTCGCCGTTGGGGAGCACGTCAATGTCGGCGAGCAGAGCGGAGCAACGGAGGGTGTTTTCGTACTCCCTCTCCCGATCGGCCGCATCGGTGGGTCGATCGAAGGCCGGACGCTGTGCGTGGTCCGAGGGGTGCGAAGAGGCGTTCACCTGGCCCCACGTGACATTGTCGCGGAGCGTTTTGTTGCACACCCACGGAGACTGGGCGCAGTAGCGGACGCCACTGTTGTTTTTTTTGCGCGAGAAACTATCATGCGAGAATGCGATGAGCCATACGCCACTATTTACCGCTTTTTCGGGTGATATAAAATCAAAAACTCGTAAGTATATGCTAATCCCGAGCGGCGCGTCCTCCTCGTCATACAAATAAAATGGCCTCAAACAGTAGGTCTCAGTACCGTCCTCGGAAGAGGTTGCGCGTGACGCCGCTCTTGTCCGAAAGCTCGCCCAACAAGGCGGTCAAAAAGCCCGTCTTCCCGCTCCCCGTGGGCCCCACCACCACGACGAAGTCGCCCATGTTGAAGTGAAACTTGTGCCCGCTCGGGTTCGTCAGAAGCGACGCCCCGTTCGGCCACTGCAACGCATCAAACTCGTACTCGACCACCGGGTTCCCACCAGGCGCCGCCACCGACTTCCCACCAGCCGCTGCACCCGATTCGGCGTTGCGGGGATTCGTGTCGGGCATCAATAGCGGGAGAGCACTGCCGGCATTCGTCGGCGTCGACGCGACCGTGCTGGGCGGAGATAAAGTGAAACCCCCCGCCCCGAGATTCTCGGCTCCGGCGAGCGCGGCAGCGCCATGGTCCACGAGCGGGAGTTCGCGGTCGTCCGCCACCGGGTAGTTGTTGTCCAGCACTTCCCGCGCGGTTCTCGGGGTTTGTCCCGGATCCGCTTGCTGCAGGTGGATCAGGGCGCTGTTTTGCAGGATCTGGTTCCGCCGCAGCTCCAGGTTCATCCGCGCGTCCAGCGCGGCGCTGTCGACATTGCCCGTATCATGATCAAAAACCGCCGGCGAGGGCGAAGTAGTAGTCGGTGGACTCCCAACTGCGGTGAACTTTCCGATCCCGCCGGCCACCACGGTTTCTTCCCCGGTGATTTTGTTTACCTCGACGCGCATGCTGCCCTGTACCTCCGGCTTTTTCAGGAAGGTCTCGAGTCGGATGACCGCTACCTGGCTCTGGATCAGCCACTGCAGCATCATCGGCAGCGCGCCCAGCGGGAACCCGATCACGGAGAACAACGCTAAAGCCGTGAACGCCGTCGCGGGGTCCAGCTCTCTCCCCAGCACGATGCAATGTACAAAAAACGTCGCGGCGCCCACGAAGCCCGGGGCCACCGTGAACTGCAGCCACTGGACGCCGCTCCACTGGCGCACGCGCTTTTGCAAAAGCAGCTCGCGGTCGCGGATCTCGCGCACCCGCTCCGCGAGCGAGTTCTCCCAGCCGTAGAGCTTCACCATCTTGATCGCGTTCAGCAGCTCGTTCTGGATCTTCAGCCGCTCGTCCTTTACCTTCATCACCTCCCGCTGCAGCGCCTGTGCCCGCTTCTGTACCCGCCCGGAAACGAGGAAGCTCGCGGCCATCACGATTAGTCCGCCGAAGGTCGCGTACCCAACGTAGTAGCCGAGGAAGAAGAAGCACAGCACCAGCTGCAGTGGCGCGGACCAGAGCAGGTTCAGATACGGCATCAGCGTGGAAAACCGGTCGGTGTCGGCGGTGATCAGGTTCATGGTCTGTCCGACGGAGCCCTCGTAGTCACACTTCCCCGGGTTCACGGGCAGAAAAGACGCGAGCACCTTCTGGAACACGCTGGCGCGGGGGCCGCGCACGATCTGGCTCGCGGTTACGTGCTGAACCGACGGAGCCTGCGTCGGTGCAGACGGTGACGAGCCACTAGTGGTACCGGTCGGCT